>JAPDSC010004252.1:239-80478 GCA_026290005.1 Latrodectus geometricus | reverse complement strand
TACTAGAAGGTAATTACTTAGTTATTAGTAATGATAGTGAATACTATTCATGTATCACGAGATATAAAAGGAAAAAAAAATTTTAAGAACCTACCTCGAAAGGCATATATGCAGAAAATAGAAGCCCTACATTCATATCAATTTGTTCAAAGTCCTTGAAACCATACCTTTATTTTTATGAGTGATCTCTTATCATTAGAGAGTGATGAATCTGGTTTCTAAATATATTCATTTGCTAAAAAGAGTGAAATTATACTAAGAATTTGGAATTTGTGAAAATGATGAAAGAAATTTTAAAACTACGATTATGTAGAACTCCTAGATATATAGATACCAGCACAAATAATTCAATGAAACTTCATTCCATCATCAAATAAAATACTAAAATTTCAAAAACACAGTAATAAAACGCAAGTCGCAATATTGTTTCAGGTATTTTTCCTATCCGTAATATTCTGTTATGAAAAGATTTTCCTTAGAAAAGAGTATAATTGTAAGCTATATGAGTAAAAGGTATTAACTGCACTTAATGATCATCAGTAACCAACAAATAAAACCAATAAACTTCATCGCAACTTAATCTAATGATACCTTTACGTGATAAACAAATTTCAAACAATGAGTGGTAGAAAAAAGAAATTTATACAATTTAAGAATAAATTACTCTTAGTTGTGTAAGCTATTATTTGTAAATAAAAAAGTTTTTAAACCTGATTATTTTTAAATACATAAGCATATATATTAAATTAATATATTTTTTATTTTATGATTTTATTTTTGCTTTCTTAATTTATTTAAATCATAATCTAAATTAGAATATTAAAAATAGAACTATTTTAGATATAGTTAATATGTATTAATTTATGATTTAAATAACAAACGGTATCATTAAATTAACAAATTGTTACACAGAATATATATTATAGAAAAGATAATCCTCTTTAAATTGAATTGCTAGGTTCAAATATTCTTTTACTATAATTTTCCCGTTTGCAACAAAAAAGTATTCCTTTTCTAAAAATTGGCAACACATATACATAAAAAGAAGTAACAAGGTGAAATATGTTTTGACTTGGCAGATTTTAAAAAATTCTTTAACTTCAAATCCTAATAATACCTTAACCGTATCAGAGGATGCCATAGAAACATTGATGAGTTGTAAAAAAATTTTTTAATTTTTTTAAAAACAAATTCTGTGACACTTTAATATAAAAAAGTTTTTTTCAAGCTAAGAATATTTGTGAAGAAACCAGGGCACTTGTAGTCTTCTTTTTTTTCCCCACAGATTTGTTTTCGATTCATCTTAGTGAAAAAACAATTGTTCAACATTTTTAAGAGATTTGTTGTAAAATCCATGTCATTTATCTCAAATCAATGGTTTGATACTGAAGAAAACAAACTTAGACAATTGTAAGACTTTATTCTCTTTATTTTATTATTTTTTAAATTTTATTTTAGTTGTGGTTTCTTTAATAAATTAATTGACATTTCGCATTTTGAAATCAATAATAATAATTAGACTAGAAATGAATAAAAAGGTTGATGTTTTGAATTCAAAACTGATTAGTATAACTAGAGTCTCTATAAAAAAAAGAGGTGAAAAACACATATATGTATATAAATAAAACTCTGTGTACCCACCGAATTTTTATTTAAGTTGAATAGCGAACGGCAACAAGAAATGTTGTGAAACTAACATGAAGATACTGGTAAGTAGTAAACTTAACACATAGACTCGTTTCCACTTTGAAATTTTGATTAGATTGTTTGTAATTAATTTAAACCATAATTAAACCAGATTTGAATTCGTTGTTACGTCGCTATTCACAGCTTCTGAAATTTTCATCGATATGTAACCAGTAAAGGTACGGACAAAATATGTACTATATATATATGAGATTACTTTATATATATATATATATATATATATATATATATAATTGTGTGTGTGTGTGTGAGGTGTTCAGCTTTTGGCCATGGACCTTTTTAATAAGCAAAATTAAACAACCTAAATTTAGACTAACATGTGTGTTTCACAAAATAATTTTATGAATGAAGGGGCAAAGCACTCCCAGTACTAATTCACTTGGTTGTATGAAACATAGTAAAATAAGTGAATAAAATTATGAATGAAAAACACGATAAGCAAAATATGTACAACGAAGGATGATAATCTAAGAAAAGATGGAGAATGTAAACAAAACATGGTTCATCTACTTGGGAGCCCGAGAGAGGGGGCCACGATAGGAGACATGTGTTCGTTATTGTTTTTGTTGTTAATGACATTTGGCAACGCCAAGCCCGCCCGTCAGAGAGACTTGGCGAATGAAGTCAGAGCGAGAGCATCTTCCGTTTTTTTAATAGAGCACCCTCATACGAAAGTGGAAGTACGACTTTCGGCTCATAGATGGCAGCACCACCTGAATCTTCCGATTTAGAGATTGAAACCAGTGAAGACCCAAAGCCTGGTTCCAACCACCCCCAGAGGTATTAATTTGTAATGGGAACATGGAGGACATTGCGACCCGACGGATTTAACGTGCCCCAGTCGCCATTAGTGAACCCGACGGATCTTCGGCTAAGCAGGGATTCGAACTCACCACCGTTTGGTAACGAGAACGATGCCCTAACCAACCAGGCCACCGCGGCCTTACATGTGTTCGTTTGTATACGTAAGTTTAGTTTGTTTACATTTTTAAAGGTAGGTTAAGTGCATTGTCAAGAAATGTAAAAATAGGAAAAAATTTTATATAGAAGATTATCCATCATTGAGGACTTTCTAGTTGATTACAAAAGGGAAAGCATATGAGATTACTTTAATTCTTACATTCTCACAATGCAGTCTTTCTTAAAAAATAAATAAATAAATAAATAAATAAACAATATTCATTTTTTTATTATTACATTTACTCAATGTCATGATAGTGTTTCCGATTTTGTTTATACGTTATCAATGGGAGATATATTGGAAATTTTATTAAAGCAGTCCTAATTTGAATCTTCAATATATTCGCTGCTAAAGGGAATTATTTTCAATCGTTCCACATATCATTTATTTATTTACTTTTGTGACTCATGCATGACATCATTTCGTGGATCTAAATAATCCTTTGAATAAAGCTAAGTAAATAACAAGTTTTATTAAAAATAGTATATATAATTTTTTTTCTAAATTGCAGTTTTTCTCCGTAAACTAGGGCCATGGACAGTGGTAATTGTAAGGATATTCCCACTAATGTTATAATTAAATGTAAATATTAGAAAAAAAAATTTTTCTAGGATAAAATCATACAAAATTCAGAGGAAACAGTGCCTTTTAATCTTTAAACTAAACAGACCCATCTAAGCTGCTGCTGAAATCTTATAAACAATGGTTTGTAACTGTCGTCATTGAAAATAGTCAATGGTTATCTGCTATAAATAAATATTAAGTGAAACATAACTATTTCTCATCGATGAATTAAGGCGACATTTCAATAAATAATTTCAAAGGTAAATTAATTAACACTGGAGAAGAATGTTTATTGTTAAAGCAAGTGTGTGATATCAGTAATTCATTACCCATGTAAACGAAATAAATGATTACGTAATGAAATAATTATATAATAAAGAATTACTTAAAATAGAGAGAAATATATTCATTAATGTTTTTTTAAAAAGCACTTAGTGATACCGACTGTGAAAATTTCTTAAAATATTTTTAATCTTCAGTACGAGGGAGTTAATTATATTTTAAAAATCTTGATTAGTGGTAAAAATATTTCTGTGAATTTTATGATGAGTAAAATTGTATTGTTATTATTGTTAGCTAACTATCCCTTGATCAGCAATCTAAACTAAGTGCCTTAGAAGGACAGTTAAAGGAAATTAACCATTAAAATAATTTAAACAAGAAGCAATTATTTAAATTTTCTTGGGTAAGTTTATGAAAATTGGACGATATTTCTATTTTTATATTAATGAAATGATTTTTTATGTTTCCAAGCATATAAAAAGAGAGAGGAAGATTTGAAAATCTAAGGATTTTATAATTCTTTAAATTAAATAAATTTTTCTAATTAATAAAATTTACAAATTTTAATCCTAATATTAAAATGGAAGATTTATAAAGCTGATCTGGCGTCTGTTTGATCAGCTGAGTATTAAGCTGATCATACAGACACGAGGAAACTTTTATATGTTCAATTTTTTTGATAAATACTTCATTATCAGACGTATTCGAAACCTACTTAATGAATATTTTTAGTTACGATTCAAAGGATAATTAAACTCTAAACTTTAATAACTTGTTATACAATATTGTAATAAAATATCTGATTGAAAATTTCAGCCATTTCTAACAATTTCAGTAGAATACTTTCAATAGTCCAACAAAAAGGGTTAAATTTCATAATTCTGTACATCGCAAAGAAAATTGCCTGAATATATTTTTTTAATTTATGAAAATAATTTAAATTAATTGGATGTTTCTTCAATTAATTTAAAAATATTAATTACTAAAATCATTTTCAGATTAATGTACAACATACTAATTGACTTAATTTTGTAATAGATCATTATTTTTGATACTTAGTGTTGTTGAATATAATAAATTAAACATTTTTACTACTGTAAAATGTCCAACCTTAATTATTCTTTCCGCTGTATAAGCTGTACTAAATCATAACATCATCCCTGAATTCTAATTTAGAAGAAAAATAAATGTGTAGCTCGTTACAATCCAGAAGTGTGTAAAAATAACTAGTTTTCCAGGCGCCACATCAGCTTTACTAGATTTTATGGCCCCAAGTGGAACATTTACAAGTGTCAAGACGTAGACTAGTTATTCTTGATCATCTATCAAGAAATTTCAGTACTAGAACTAAAATTTATGGAACTGCGCTGCGTCCCTTCCGATGTTTCATTTCGCGAGCTTCCACAAGAAAATAAAAGATCCGAATAGATCGTGGTTTGGATTGGTAATTTTTCGTTGGCAATAAAACCATAGTTTTGGCTTCATCGAAATACTCTGGCGAATTACTTAATTTTGTGGCATCATCCAATGGCGCCATCTGCTGTAAGCATATGTATTAGAGTAACGGGAATATTCTTTGGTATTATTCCGATAAAATTTCCTAAATTTTGCTTGAACATCAATTACAATTCTTATTTGAATTCAACACTAAAAAAGAACTTATAGACGGTCAGAGTCAGGGTAAATATTTCACTGCGGATTTTCGAAATGCAAGAGCTTTTGAAAGTATGTGAATTTCAAATGTTTTGAAATTTAAAAGATTTTTGTAGACATTCAAAATATAAAAGATTTTGATCGTCCTGCTTCCGATGTCGTCCGGAGATTGAGGTTCTTATGTTTCATTTAATGGGACTGGATTTAAATCCCTAGGGAAAGACATGGATTTGAAAAATGTTTTACGTCTTTCGATCAGTCTAAAAGAATACATTCGAACGTTTTACTAAGAATTTCCTCTAGTTTTTCCCCAATGATTCATTAAGCACACATCACATACAGATGCAAATTTTGAATATCTTTAAAGATAACTTTCACTAACATATAAGCAAATTTATTTATTCTTTAGAAAATTTCTATTGAAATGTATTAACAATTTTACTATTTTTAAATTATTCAACTTAAAATAATAATAATTTGTAAGTGAATTATGTAGCTATTTTCTTGCTGTGCTTAAGAAATAAACTTAAAATAATTAGTACTTTCTCAACTAATTAAAAGAGCATTAATTTAATTTGGAAGTTAAATAAAATTTAAAAACCTTTTTAGTCAAAAATATGTTTTCACTCAATTAACTTACTAATTCTTTACTTTTTTAAGAAAACAATCTTCTATAATTATCTTATTCAGTAATTCGTTATTTTTAATTATTTATTTGTAATCTAAATTAGACATTATTGAGTTTTGCATGATATTGCAAAATAATTACTAAAATTAGTCACTAAAGTAATCATTCTAAAATATCAATCACTGAAATTGGTGTTTATAATTATTCAAATTAATAACCATGAATTTACAGAATTCTTTTTAACACTATAAATAAAATACTTTTCCATTTCAGAATAAATATTTTCCCTAATGTAAAGAAAATAAAAAAATTTTCTTTAAAAAAGCCCTCTATCTTTTAAAATGATCATCTAACATGGTCGAACGCATCTGTTGACGATAACCATTCAACAAGTGGTTTTTTTGATGCACTCTTCTTTACTATATCATAAATCAATGGTAACTATGTACTGCCCTCAATGGCCGGTTTTAATCTTCAGAGTTGGCGTTAAAAATTTTGTCAAAAGTTGAATCTATTTTTACCTTATTGAATAAAATATTTTATTATGAAATATACTTAGCAAGTCTTGAGCAAGTTTTATAAGAAAATATTTCTTGTAAAACTTGCTCAAGATATTTCCTATATTATTCAGAAAACTTTCACACTTCCAATGCTGCCCCTTAAAAAAATATTTGAAGCTTTTCTTTAATGTACATATTTTTTAAAGTTACAAAAACTGTAAACTAAACATTAAGAGAAAAGAAAATCAAATGCTAGAAGAAAATGATTTTATTTACGGAACTTGCTGTAAATCAGCAGTTATCTATAGTTCAGAAAACAGTGTTTTGTTTGAAATTATCGGAAACATAAATGGAAATCTGTTGTCAAGACAACTTTTACTTCGAACAAAATGTCAAACTTAAAAAAGTAAAGATAAATGTGTTTTCCAGTGAGAAAAAAGTCTTTTTTTATATTTTTTAACACCAGATCGATTTTTAATCAGTAAAAATTTATTTAAAATTAATCATGAATTTAATATCTACTTAAAGAATTTAATGCGTATTTTTGCGTATTTTTTCCTCAATGATCATCCTTCATAAAAAAAATACAGGAAACGCATTTCATATTAGCATATTTTTTATTATCAGAAAGAAGTTTTCTGATTGAAATTTTATCTGATAGCTTCCTGGTCTGTTAAGAACGTCCTTCTTTTCACAGAAATTAAATAAAAACTGAAGTCGACAATAAAGATTTTAAAATAATTGTAAAATATAACTGGTGGTTATACAACAGATTATCATCTAGCTTATTAGACTCTGAAATAAACCATAGTAGCAAGTTGAAGAACTGTCAAAACGAATAGAAACAGAAAACTTATGAATATTTTAGTCAAATGGGAAATGATCAATAAAATTCAAAAATAAATGCATAAAAGAATATTGATTTTTCAATAAAGCACAATGCAATGATGGAATTTTTTTTATCTAAAGTTGCTTCTTTTACAATAAATCGAAACATGCAAGGATTTTATTGAAGTTGTCCCTTTAAGGAAAGTATTAGGAAATAAGGCATTTGCGTTTTATATTTCAATTTTTTTCCAAAGTTCTAAAATGACTTCCTATGGTAGAACTCCTTTGTAACAAAAATGTGTAGTTGTTTCTATTTTATTGTTCTACAATGAATAAAATCAAAAAGCATGGTAGTAAATAGCATATAATAAGTAATATACAAAATATATAAGAATTATACCATCTTATACAACCTAAAACCTAAAACATAACCAATTTTCTTTTAAATTTATTTCCTTAAAACTTGAAAGTGTTTTAATTAAGAATATCATAAAGTAAACCACTTATGAAATAATGTGAAAAATTATACATTATTCTTGCACTTCTTTTAATCTCAAAGGAGAAAAAGTTAAATATTTTAATTATTTCTTTGGATTACTTACTCTAAGTTATTAATCAAAATATTTTGACATTTATAAAAGAACATTAATAATTTATAGATTAAAATTCAATTTAATAAATACAAGAAATTTTAATATAATTTTGTTACAACAAGTATTTTCATAAAATGAAATTTCTACATTTCGCTTTCCTTTTCTATATGTATTATTTGATTTGAAATCTCTCTAACCCAAATGAGAATTAAATTATATATTTCTCCTATTGTATTTAAAAATTTCTCATTATTATATTAACATTACCTTTAAAAAATTAATCATATTGATCGTAAGTGTAGTAGTATTTATTTTAATGGAATATATATATATATATATATATATATATATATATATATATATATATATGTTACAGAAGTGTTAATACAATGGTAGACTGATTAAATTAAAAAAGGGTATATTTTGTGTATCATACTGTGGTTATTTTTTACATGATAGAATATAGAATTTTAAGGGCATTCTGAAACATTAACTAGCTTGATTTGGGAATTGAGCTTACTAACTATAGAACAAAGGATTATAGCCCTAACTGCTCTGTCACAATTTAACTTATAAAATAAAAAAATTGGAATTTAGTGCAAAATTATCATATAAAAAGCTATCATTAATCAAATTATCATTAAATATAATTCTGGATTAATTGTATATAGAACATAATTAAATCATATGTAACCAGTGAATCGACATTTACTGATTATAATTGAATAGTCGAAATTTAAGATAAAATCACAGCAAAGTTTAAAATATTTGTATTTTATATATTTTTTATTTTCATAAATAATTATTTATATTTATTTCTATAATAGATTCAAAAGATAAAATTTCAAGTATATACCAAACAATATTAAATAATGTAGGAATGTAAACTTAAAAGCATTAAAGAGTATAAAGACGGATTAATAATATTCTATTTTTTGAGTTTAATAAATTAATATATTAGCATTAATCTTTGATGAGTCTAAAATCTTCATCAAAAAAGAATTAGCATAAATCTAATATGAAAAACTTATAAAATATATTTTAATAAGATGTCACGAAATATCTGTTTTATTGGTTTTTGTTAAATTTATATTTTTAGTTAAATTAAAAAAATAAGAAGCAAAGTAATGAAATAAACCATTTTCATATAACCATTACATGATTCCCAACAACAAAATTATTCTCTAAAACAACTAAGGAAATTATAATTTTTAGAAAATAGAGATAGCGAGTATTTTACATGGTGCTAATATAAATCTAGAAAAAACTTCGTAGTGTCGAATGTTTAATACTTGTAAATGAAAGGAAGTTTTTTTAAGATTAACTGAGATTTTAATTGAAGAGAATGTTAAAATTCACTTTAAGAAAAAGGAAAACGCGCTTAATAAGACAAATTTTACAAATCCAATACATTTCATTAATTTTTTTTATATCTTTGTTTTTTATATTAAACATATATGGCAATTAAAACTGTTACCTGTACAGATGTATTGTACTGGTGACAGAATCTATGAAAACACAAGAAATCGATAATATATTTTGTTTGTAATGTGAGGCCCCTTCATTCTTTCTCTGCATTAAAAATGCATTACTAACACACATGCTCATTAAATATGATAATTTAATTAATTCAACTTTGAAACCTTTATTTAATCATAGTTGATAATATATTTTTGTAAAACTATATGTGTTATCTTTTCATAAAGTTCAAACTAATTATCAAAAGTACTTAAATCTTACACAAGATCAAATACATCAATAATTTTATTAGAAAAATTTATAAGAAATGTATAAATAAACGTGAGGTGTTAATTAAATTGTCCATATTTTATAATAACTTGGATATTTAAAAGTTAATGATTGAATTAAAATATTATTTTTCAATCTAATTTTTCAACATGACTTGATATTCATCATGATTTGATAGGAATATTACTTAGAACAATAGTTTTTTCACTTTTAAGGAAAAACGGCTTATAAAGATACTGTAAAGTTTAACATTCTACACTACTGGCCATTAAAATTGCTACACCAAGAAGGCGACATGCTACAGACGTGAAATTTATACGAAAGGAAGAAAGTGCTGTAATATGCAAATGATTAGCTTTTCAGCGCATTCAGACAAAACAGGCGCCAGTAGCGACACTTACATTGTGTTTAAATGAGAAAATTTTTCAGCCGGTTCCTCATACACAAATTGCATTTGAACGTTGTTGCCTGGTGAAAAGTTGTTGTGATGCCTCGTGTAAGAAGGAGAAATGCGTACCAGCACGTTTCTGACTTTGATAAAGGTCGAATCGTAGCGTACCGGGATTGCGGTTTATCTTATCGCAGTATTGCTGCTCGCGTCAGTCGAGATCCAATGACTGTTAGCAGAATATGGAATCGATGGGTTCAGGACGGTAATACGGAATGCCATGCGGGATCTCAACGGCCACCTATCACTAGCACCCGAGAAGACAGGCATATTATCTGCATGGCTGTAATGGATCGTGCAACCATGTCACGAGCCGTGAGTCAAGAAACGGGGTCGTTTGGAAGACAACAAGTGTCTGCTTGAACAGTTCGACGACGTTTGCAGCAGCATGGACTCTCAGCTCGGAGACCATGGCTGCGGCTTCCCTTGACGCTGCATCATAGACAAGAGCACCTTCAATGGTGTGATCAACGACGAACCTGGGCGCACGAATGGTGAGACGTCATCTTTTCAGATGAATCCAGGTTCTTTGTACAGCATCATGATGGTCGCATCCGTGTTTGGCGGCATCGTGGTGAACGCACACTGACAGCAGTCATTCGTCATCGTCATACTGGCCCATCACCTGGCGTGATGGTATGGGGTGCAATTGGATACACGTCTCGGTCACCTCTTGTTTACATTGACAGTGCTTTGAACAGTGCACGTTACATTTCTGGTGTGTTACGACCCGTGGCTCTACCCTTTATTCGAGCCCTGCGAAACCCTACGTTTCAGCGCGATAATGCCGGACCGCATGTTGCCGGTGTTGTACGGACCTTCCTTGATACGGAACATTTTCGGCTGTTGTCCTGGCCAGCATGTTCTCCAGATCTTTCACCAATAGAAAACGTCTGGTCAATGGTAGCCGAGCGACTGGCTCGTCACCAAACGCCAGTCACTACGGTTGATGAACTGTGGCATCGTGTTGAAGCTGCATGGGCATCTGTACCTGTACATGCAATCCAATCTCTGTTTGACTCAATGCCCAGCGGTATAACTGCTGTTATTATTGCCAGAGGTGGTTGTTCTGGGTACTGATTTCTCAGGATCTATCCAGCCAAATTTTTTGACAATTTAATCACTTGTTATTCCTAGTATAATATATTTGTCCAATAAATATTATTTTGTTATCTGCATTTCTTCCTGGTGTAGCAATTTTAATGGCCAGTAGTGTATATAGTTGTCATTTTTAATGTTATTTGAATTAATTATTGATTATAAGGTAATCAGTGATTTCGTGTATATCTTGATAAGTAATTGATATATGAGATTTTAGAAGAGGTTTTAAAGTAACTTATTGAGTTTTTGCAAATAGTTATTTACATTTCAATCAAGTCATAGATTTTCAAAAAGTTGTTATAATAATAACAAGGTTTGTGGATAGTTTTAGTAAAAATTATAATATTTATATAAGATTAAAGAATTCTGAGAATAAAATTCTCTAATTATAACAGATTACATTAGATTGATAAATGTAAAATTGTGATTAAGTTTTCTTAACATAGTGAAATTTCAAGCAAAGCGTAAAAATGTGCTATTACAATAATTTTCAAAATAAACATTGTTTTCTAAGGTTCACAGACAAAGAAAACAGTGAAATATCAATTTTAAAATTTAATAATGAGAATGCCATTTCACAGAACTTTCCTTTTAAATCATAAATGAAAACAACTATTATTTAGGGAGATTTTTGCCTAAATAATGTTTGATAAATTATCTTACCACCAAGATATTAATACTATTTTACTATCTGGATGATTAGCTTGAGTTTTTTGTTTTGTTTTGTTTTGTTTTTTTTTCATAATATAATGACGAAGGCAATATTTCGTTAACATGCCGGTTGTAGTCACAAAAGAAAATATTAATTCGATACTTTATATTGATTATGAAATGCAGATAATTCAATAGAAAAATCGTAAGCACCAATTAATCCAAAACTTCCATAGATCTTAGTTATTCCAATGAAAATAAGTTACTCTACCTCAAAAGTAAAAAAACAGTTTTATATATGGTTTGATTATTTTTTAAACTTAATTCATATTTATTATTTGTTTATAATACTAATTAAATGAAGACAAATAAAAATTATCTTGAAAAGTAAATAAGATTTGTCATGCTTTATTTCTTTTTCCCAAATCCAAAATAACGAGTAAATAAAAGTGTAGAAAAAGACACTCTAAAACCAAAAAATACCTCAAAGATCACATTGAAGCTTAAAAACCAGTTTATATCACAATAAAATAAATAGAATTTAAATCTGAGACAAAACACATTAAATTATGTTCCGAATTTTCATTGAAGAAGCTGACTCCTTTGCTTGAAATATACATCAAGAGGGCTTATGAATTCCATGAAAGACTTAGCGCAATACGTTGGTCTTATGTTTTTTATTTTGTTTCCGCTGTATCTGAAACACAAGGAGATTTAGCATGATTTATCAGAGAACAAATCTGGAATTTGTTCAGATTAAGGAATTTTAATTCCTTAATGTTTCTTTTGGTTTAAGATTGTATTTTTGTTTCGAAAACATGACATCAAGAATAAAATGCCTCAGAATATTATATACGGACAGTATTACTCACTGAAATTGTTAATTTTACTTTTTTTAAACAAATTCCTTGAAATATCAACATGTTCTAAAAATTTTATTGATGCATAATGTGTGTATTTAAATGATTTTTTATTTTATGGAAAATAATTTGTGATTCTACAACAATTTTGGAAAAGTTCGAACATAGAATACATTAAAAATTCTTGATTAAAAATTAGAATGCTTCCAAATAGAATAGACTTGAATACTACTTTTGAAAAAAAATAAAAATACTTTATGGCTTAAAAAATTTTAACCATTTCAAAAAATGATTGTTTTTTGTATTCACTTTTTATACAGAAAATAAGAAATGTATTATCTTCTAAATATTAAAATCAATTGTATAATAAATATCAAATGGCGTGAAAAATATATTTTTATTAAAAACATTATAATTTATTATAACTGTATATAGTTACAGTTAGAGAATTCAATGAATAATTAACTGATAATGCAAGTAAATAAAGTTAAGTTAAATAAGCAATATTATGTAAACATCAGAGTTGTATAGAAATTGACGCGTTTCAGTAAAATACCTTTTTTAACGAGAGAATAATGAATTTCTTCTTTAATGCTTTAGCATTTCATTAACGACCAGTTGATTTTACTGAAATATAAAAGAATTTATGATGAAAATGACTTAACTCTGAGTAAATGTGAGCAAATGGTTAAACTTTAAACTATGGTTAACTACCATAGTTTAAAGTTGTTTAAATATGGAAAATTATATTCAAATATTTTCAACCTTGTAAATTTGTATATGAAAGATTGTTTCCTATCCTAACGCCTATCACTTTAAATATGCATTTCCATATAAATCAAGATAGCTGACAAAATCATAAATAATGTGTGTTGATGAACGTCCGTGTTTAATTTCCAAATTTCTCTACATAGTTGTTTCGCAAAAACAAAATATCTATGTAGCAAAGGCAACAGCATTAGGCAACTTTTAAAATTAAAACGTATATTTTTTCTATGTCTTTAAATGTATTTTTGATATTATTTTTACAAAATATTGTCAAATTTTGAGTATTTCTCAATAAGATTTTTAATGCATATAATTTTTAATAAGTATATGATAATATATAAATTAATTCGTCTTAGAAAAGGGAAAGGAGTCCGCACTCTGCTCCATCTTCTTTAGTATTATAGTTTACAAGGTTTTATAACATCATATTATACATAAAATTATACATAAAAGTCGACATGAATGTAAATATTTCAGAACATATGATTAAGTTTATGTAGTAGAACTACTACATCAATCACTCCTAAGATTACCTCTGAATATGAGAAGAAGCAGATTACTGAGAGATTTTCTGACCTTTTGCTGACTGTAAATAAGTTATTCGTTTTGGGTAAGAACCATGTAACACTGAAGTTTTCCAGAATAATACCATAAACTGAAAGATAAGCTGACATTTACGACAAATGCAGCTTATCTTCCAGTTTTATCAAACAAAATTGACACAAAAACAAGTCAGACAAAATTAGAAAAATATAAATACTTAAATGCAAATGCTAAACATTCTAGTCTGGAGCAAATTTTTCTAAGTTATTTATGTTTATTAACTTTAAAAACGTCAAATTTAATAATTTAAAATAAATGTAGTTCAGGAACTAAAATATACTTTAACTTATAGTCCATTTAAAAACAAATAACATATAAAATTTATCTAAAAAGGATAAAGTTGAAAATTCTAATATTGTTATGAAATATTTTTAAAGCTACTTTTTCAATTGATTAAATAAGCAACAGATTTTTTTCTTTGTTACTTATAAAATACTTACTTTTCGTCAAAGTTTAAAGGATAACTATTATTTCAAATTATGAATCTATCTATTGTCATAATGATTTATTTATAAAGCTCGTATTTTTTATTGTTACAATATATAAAACTCTTTAAGATTATATAAAATTACTAGAAGCAAATTATTTAATTTTTAATATCGATATTCTAGTTCTTGAAGTTGAGTCCTAGATCATCAGATTTTCAGTCCCCAAAAATTATTAAATCAATCATTTTTAGTTCCATAATTTTCCAATAACTATAAACATTAACAATATTTTCAACTTTAAATCAATTTAAATTCCTTATTATTAAAGTATAATGCACATGTTTAAAACATAAAAGTTTCTTATAAACAAATTAGAAATTACTATTTAAATAGTGAAAACTTCTTTCAAAACAATTTATTTGCTTAAAATTATTAAAATTTATTAACTTCCTTTAAATAAGCTTATATTATTAAGTGATTTTATTATTTGTTTCTGTAAATTTATGATCAGTTTATAGAATATTCTATTGAGAAACCAAAAATATGAGTTATTGATAGGAATGATTGGAATTAAAATAATAATTGAAATTAAGAAAAAAATATTATTGATAGCTTATAACATTGGTACCAAGAGAAATTAAACTTTTTTTATTGACGTGTATTTCATTGTTTACCGTCGATCATTCTGTTATACAACTATTGAAACATTTTAATCATTTTCTATTTTAAATAATGACTAATGCATTTTATAAGTAATTTTAAGTAGTTAAGAAATTACAGTCTAATAATAAAGACTCTCTTACACTTGTTTCTATATTTTAAAAAGCATGGATTCCATTTATTGTATATTAATATAAGGATTTTTTATTAAAAACCATTGATATATTTAGCCTGTTGAAATTGTTAATGCAATATTTTAAAATCGTACATTTACTTATAGATAGAAAAAAAATTCAAGTTAGTAGTTAGCACCTCACAAAAAATATTTCATCTTGCTAGTAATTTTTTCATAAACTTCTTCAAATATTAAAGATAAAAGGATACTTAATTCCCTTAATGAATTTAATATAAGAATTTAGAATATATCATGTACTTGCAACATTTCTTTTATTGAAAGATATTGGCTTTGTAAATGAAGTACATAAAAAGTCAATTTTCCCTTTCTCAAAAATTTGACAAATTTTTAATTTTTTCACAGATATTGTCTTTTTAAAATTATAAATTTCCCCAGTCTTGTTTATTTATGCTACTTTTACATAATTCTAGGAACATTTCTTAAATTTAACTCAAATTTCCGGTAAATAAAAATTTGTACTTTTAAGAACAAATTCTACATAAGAAACTCAGAAAACATTATATTTCTTCCTATAACTTTTCTTTGCAATCAACAATTGTTGCACATTGTTTTTCATTTATCAAAATAAATCAAACAATATAATAAACCTTCTTCATTTATGAAGCACTGGAGATAGTTCTTTTGTATATGGCAAAAACAAAAAAGTTCATCATGCCTGATCGATTAGTAAAAGAGGAATACTACTTTTTTTACATATTTTTTAACAGATGAGAATATTTACGACATAATTTTTGCTTCAATGACGTAATATATATTATTAAGACACCTTTCACAGTCAGCTTTCAGTTATTCTCTTAATTGTTTTAATATGGATGCTACAAGCATTTTTGCAACATGAAGTCAAAATTTGTCTAGCCGAAAATCATAAGTTTTAATTTTTATTAAAATGAAGCGTATGAAGCGTTTATTATTTCATTCATAATAAAATTTTGAAATCGTATTTTCACTCCCAAGAGAATTTGATCAACTCTATAAATTATTTCTGTCAATGTTGTTGTTGCTAATGACACTTGGCAATGCCAAGCCCGCCTGTCAAGAGACAAGGTGAATGAAGTCAGAGAGAGAGCGTCTTCCGTTTTTTAATAGAGCACCCTCATACGAAGGTGGAAGTACGACTTTTTGGCTCAGAGATGGCAGCACCATCTGAATCTTCTAATTTAGAGATTGAAACCAGTGAAGACCCAAAGCCTGGCTCCAACCACCCCTAGAGGTATTAATTTGTAATGGGAACATGGAGGACATTGCGACCCAATGGATTTAACGTGCCCCAGTCGCCATTAGTGAACCCGACGGATCTTCGGCTAAGCCGGGATTCCAACTCACCACCGTTTGGTAATGAGAACAATGTCCTAACCAACCAGGCCACCGCGGCCTTCTGTCAATGTATAGGAGTGTTAGGTGACACAGTATAACTTTCCGCTTCTGTGCAGCTTGCTTCTCAAAATCTCTTTAAAAAAAATAATAATAATAAATAAATATAAAAACAATGATTTTTTATTCATGTATGATTGTTTAAACAGTATGTGTTCTACAATGTTATTAAATAAGAAACTTTTCATGAAAACATATCTTTTACAATCATTTTTTAAGAAATAATTATTTTGCATATTTTTATGTAACTTTTAAATATATGAATTTTTTTTTCATAAATATATTCTATTGCTCCTCTTTCCTAGTACAGCAATTTTTTATGAGCTTATAGCTGATTATCAATGAGTTTATAGCTGAGGATGCTTCAATCAGCTAATAAGTCAATAAAACTCAGTGCATGACTCAGTGAGTTCGTTGCTCATTTCAGTAGTTTTGCTTGTATTGCTTTGGGATTTAATCTTAATTCTTCATTTCCGAATCATCTCTTGTATTCCTTATTAAATATCATTATTTATTGATTCATTCCTGTAAAAGAAGATTGTAGACCAAAACTAAATTGAAAGTTTCATATCATTACCTTATAAACTTCGATAATGTAAAACATAATTGAGTTTCGAGTATACTTTATGAACAGATTCTTAAATTAATTTACATTCAGTTAAATCAAATCATTCTTTGATGTAATGAATATTTCTTGGCTTGTTCAAAAGTTCTTCTCCATAGAGTCTAACAAAGATTACATGAGGCACAAAGTCCCTAATTAAATAACTCATGTCGAACAAAACAATCGACATTGAATATGAAATCTACAGGAAATTCACATTTAAGTTAACATAAACCAATATAATCTTGCTGCAGTTCAGTACTGTAACAGCTTCATTTCAAAATGTAATAAAGCCAATATGCAAGGTAGATTTCGAATAAAAGTAAGCATTTTCTTCAATTTTTATCTTTCTTTAATCCTATTTCCGATGTGTACAGCAATTGAGGTAATCCACAGTTATATTTATACAGTTTTCTTGTTCTGCTTTCCATGAATCATAATTGAACTTTTGTCTTTACTTTTCCTTGTAAGCTCCGAAATTATAAGGAAATTACTCCTTATGTTTAAATGCAATTTTATGCTCATTCAGATAACATTCATCTGAAAACATAACGCAAAGCTTAGACATATTTTTATTATACGATCTACAATCTTCCCACAACAAAAATCTCTATTATTGTTAAAAAAAATATATCTTTCTAACAATAAAAGGAATTTCTTCTCCTAATTTCTTTATAAAAAATTATTTAAATACATAATTCAATTAATTATTTCCTTATAAAAAATGAAGCTATACTTTTTCCATTTAATCCATGACTTGAGCTAAAATTTTTATGACAAAATATTTTCAGATATATAAACTAACAAAAATTGGATCTAGATAGCATTCATAATATTGAGCAAATCAGGAATGATATGTTAATGAGCCCCATTAAGAAAGTTAGTAAGAGATTATTATTATGAAAAAAAAATTCACTTTTTGCCTACAAAGTTTCTTTTTTCCCCAAAGTCGAAAAGATCTTAAAATGCTCAGGTGGCTTTTTCGAAAGACATTCTTTCCTCTATTATTCTCGCACTTATCTAGGAAACCAGAAATACTTAACGAGATAAGTTGAGAGATAGTATGACGAGATTACTGATCTAATAATATTGTCTGTACTTTAAAAAATTATTTATGAATTAATGTTTGTAATTATTGTATTGAATTATATTAAGAATTCTAACACAAACTTTTCATTTGTTTACAAGTCTACTGAAGCGCATCCATTGTGTAAAAAGATTTCTTAGACTCCTCTTAGTGTAATTAATGATTAGTGGTTAGTTTAATCAATTGTATTAGTTTCCAAATTATTCGATGAATATTTTACAATAGATTAATTGTTCCATCAATTAAATAACATCATAGCAATAGATTAAATTTTATCCTTACTGAAAGGTGTGCCAGAAAAATGTAGTTAAATAAAGATATTTTTTAAAAAAATCTGCAAATATTTTTTTAAAAATATAAGTTAGGAAAAAAGTCTAATCATAGATAATAGTATCATCAAAACATCTAAGAAAAAATAATTTTAAGAAAAATTTTTGATTTTTTTTATTCTGAAATTTAACGATTCAATGATATATCTGTGTATAAAACACCTGAGAATAGTTTAACATTTTTGAAGCACAACTAAATCATTATTATTCTTAAAGTCATCGCCAATGTGCATCAGCTGTAAAAGTGAAGATAAATTAATATTTGTTTAAAAAACATCATTTATATTGATTTACTTATAATCATTTAGAATGATTTTAAGAAATATAGGTTCATCAAATGTTATTAAAATATGTTTTTTATAGTGCAAATATGCAGATCTGCCTAAAATAATTGTATAGATATTTCAACAAATTATTTATTTTTTAAACAGTTCCTAAATTTAAAAATTATTTCTGGGAATAAAAATTATGAAACCATTAATTTATCAAATATTACAAAATGGAAATCAAGAAAATCAGTATTTATTTTTTAAAGGGAAAAAAACACCCTACAATTTTAACTTACAATTATTCTCATAATCCAGAATTTAGTATGATCTGAAAATATTGACTGCTACTTTCATCTACAAATGAAAGTAGTTGATTTTCGTTCATATCGTTAATGTTAATGAAAGAAACTTTAATTAAATCGTTAATATCCTCTTTCCAGAAAATGTAATATCCTTCAACATATGAAACGAAATATTTTCTTTAGATTAAAAATCTTGTAAACATATATTCGATTTAAAAGTAAATACTTTGATACATATTCTATTTTTGTTATATTATCTGTATGAAAATAATTAAAATCTGTAAAATTTTTACAGCAACTAATATGTTTTAACTTTAAATAAATATTTCATAAAATTAGTTAGTATTATGAAATTATTATTTAATTTTAATTACATTTTTATTAATAAATAATTAAGAAAATAAAATTTCTTAATGCTAATTACAACTTATTCTTTTACAATAAATTTTATATAAAATTTTATTGTACAAAGAAATCAAAAAAAATATTTAAATTATTTTAGTTGAATTAAAAGTTAATATTTTTAGATTTATATTGAAAATATTTTAGGCAGAGAGTCTTAAATTAATTGATTTCTAATTTATGTACTTATGATATAATACTGCTGTTAAAATAGCCATGAATTAAAAATAATATTATTTTAAAAATTACATAAAAAAAGAGGAAAATTCAAAATTTATGTTAATTTTTACTACATCAAGTATCTGATTTTCCTGAGAATGGAACATGTTTCCCCAAAATTATTCTGTACTAGCTGTACCCGCCGGCGTTGCCGTGCATTTAGAAAATGCAGATAAGTGAATAGCGCAGGAATAGTAGTGTAGGACACGTAGACTGTCTCTCTCTCTTCCCCCCCCACACACACACAACATTCCCCGTCGATAAAAAGGAACAATATATCCTAAATATTTTAAACGGAAAATTTTCCAAAAGATGGTCGCCAAAATTGCTTCTCAAAAGGAGCTGGTACAACCCAGGAATCAGCTATCGGCGAGCAGCGATCTCGAGAAGAAGTTTTATAAATAATTTTTTTTAAATTTTTCTAATTCAAAAATCGAAAATCGGGCTTCGAGGTCTGGTGGCCAGCCCCTTTGTGCTTCCGTGTAAAAAATTCCAGGTCCCTGCGTGCGATAGATTTGTCTGGAGAGCTCGGTCAGACAAATGGACAGACAGGCAGACAGACAGGCAGACACATTAAACTTGCTTTTATTATTATAGATCTATAACTATAATAATCCGGACACATTACACTTGCACATTACACAGACACATTACACTTGCTTTTATTATCTATCTATAACCCCGGAATCAGCTATCGGCGAGCAGCGATCTCGAGAAGAAGTTTTATAAATAATTTTTTTTAAATTTTTCTAATTCAAAAATCGAAAATCGGGCTTCGAGGTCTGGTGGCCAGCCCCTTTGTGCTTCCGTGTAAAAAATTCCAGGTCCCTGCGTGCGATAGATTTGGCTGGAGAGCTCGGTCAGACAAATGGACAGACAGACACATTACACTTGCTTTTATTATTATAGATTACCGTTGTATATTATGCGTACCGTATAAGGAGCGTACCGTTCACTGGGAATTAACCGAAATTATTAAAGGCGGAAAAAATTATAAGGGTAAGTAAAGTCCAAATTTTAAAATGCAAAATTAAGATTTCATCTTGATTAATATAAGTTATTCTCTAAAACATAAATAATAACATTTTATCACTCACTCATAATTTTGGCTTCATTTTTTTTTTTTATTCTTCCATAAAAGCTGATCCTCTACTTTGTAGGTGGAGTTTTTTCTTCCCCAGGTTTCTTTTCTCCTGGTTTTCCTCCTTTATCATCAGGCTGTCCGGGTTTTTTCTCACCAGGTTTTTCTTCAGGCTTTTTAGGATCCATTTCTTCTCCCACGGGAATTAAATACTCAAATGAAAATATGTGATGAATTTTTTGCTTTAAGTAAACTATGCAGTAACGCAGCTTATCAAATCAAAATTAGAATGTGAAATTCTGCAAATTGTCTCACTTCACTCGCGTATCATATCCACGTAGCACCTTCTCACGTGGATGTTCAAACCAGCCTTTACAGTTTTAAATAACTGTAACAATTTTTACTTCTGGAAACGTCTAGAAATTTCTGTAAAGTTTGGAATAGAGGGCGCTAGTTTCTCAGTTAATAGGAAAATGGTTCCTATCATAACTTACCGCAGTTGTACTTCTTACATGTTTATATTATTGCAGACTAATACAATAATATTCCATGTTTCAAAATTGATGTCGGATTTAATATTGATAGCAATCAAAACATTAATTTATATTCAATGAAACTTACTACGTTATAGATCAACTTCGATTCAAATTAAAGTTATTTTATATTGTAAGTGCGAATGATGAAAACTTTCCGAATTTCAGTAAAAGAAATCATTATAATCATAGAGGTTGCCTTTGACTAAATTTTTAGTCAAAAAGGGAATAGTTATCCGAATTCAGCGACATTAAATGAATGAAACTTTTATTTCTTTTTTTCCAGTTAATAACAATCATGTAAAAATAGGGGAAATGGCGGCATTTTTAAACAACCAAGCTAACAACATTCAAATTAGGAATATACTTTATGGTGCCTCTTTGATTCTCGCAAAGTTGTAATCGCGATTGATCGCCAAGCCGGGCAAACCCCAATCATATTCCGATAGCAACAGGGGAATTCATTGTCTGTGCCAACAAAAATCGCCAATAAAAACGATAGCCAAACAAAAATCGCCATGTTTTCCAAGGGGCCACCTTAAAGTATAGTTTTACCATAATTTGACATTGGTAACGAACAAATTTCAAATGGACAGACAGACACACAGACACATTACACTTGCTTTTATTATCTATCTATAACCCCGGAATCAGCTATCGGCGAGCAGCGATCTCGAGAAGAAGTTTTATAAATAATTTTTTTTAAATTTTTCTAATTCAAAAATCGAAAATCGGGCTTCGAGGTCTGGTGGCCAGCCCCCTTGTGCTTCCGTGTAAAAAATTCCAGGTCCCTGCGTGCGATAGATTTGGCTAAAGAGCTCGGTCAGACAAACGGACAGACACATTACATTTGCTTTTATTATTATAGACTATATAAGTTTTGAAAAATAATGATTATGACAATTCACTAAATCTCATACATTACAGAATGCTGTGGAAGAGATTGTAACAAGTAAGTTTACCTAAATCGCATTCACTAGATTATTCTTAGTGAATAAAAATATTTTTACAAAATTTCTTTTTTAGAGAAACTTCTATAATTAGTTGCTAATTAGAATTCACATGGAAAAAAATGCAGGAAAGGAAAAACATATTTTAATTAGAAGAAGAGATTCCGTGAAAAAAGAAATAGTACGAGACTATCTTTTATCAATTTTTTACTTAATTTATCATATTAACAAACATTTTTTACAAATATTTTTAAACAAACGATTTATTTTACCTATTTATTTTTTTAGAATTATCTGGAAAATAAATAATATGAAAAAAAACGTTTCCATTTAAAAAAAACATGAAATAATAGATAACTTGTCCAAGTATTTTTCTTGCTCTTAAGAAATACTGCATAAACATAAATTACAAAAATATTGTATATATTTTAACTATTCCATGTATTTTCACAGTATTTATATAAAAATGATGGAAATACATTCTGTAACAATTTAATTAAAATTTTGCATAATATAAAAATATCGTTATTAAGTATTCTAAAAAATATTAATAAGAAAAATACAAGATTACTTTAAGGAAATAAGATTGTAATTGTTGATAAATTTGATTTTTTCATTAAATTATTTAAAATAATAAAATATTGTTTATATACATCATTTGTTTTTTCCCAATATTTTGAAATCTTATAAATCAATTTATTTATATAATTAAAACATGCAGCGTTAAAGACAATTCAAAAAGGACATTGAATCATACTTAGAAACTATAGCATTGTTTGCAAGATAATTCCCAAAGGCTTGAAGAATTGTTGCTTCTTTAAGATACACTTCTAAATTTTTTATTTGAATTTGAGTAATTGATTGGAAATTCCGAGAAGATTAGAGAAATTTATTGAAACAAAAACATTTAGCCTGTCAAAATCAGCCTAAATATACTGAAAAAAATATAACTTTTCACTCTTTTTTATAAGAAAAAAATAACTATGATTACGGAAATATACATTTTTACAACTAAATATATGTAAATAATGTTCCATTGTTACGTTTTTATCACAAGAATGGCATTTACTTAATATAAAAGTGAATGATACCTTAAAATATTAATATTTCTGATAATATAGCACTTTTAGACATAATCTACTTAAAATTTGCTTAGATATAACTTATTTCTATGGAAAATTTTAAGAAATTAAATTCTAACTGTTCTTTCATCATATAATGCACTTCGGTAGATTCGCTTAAATATAATTCACTTCGATGAAAAATTTTTGATTTCTATCTCGGGTTTTTTCCCGGGTCATATAAGCAGACAAAATCGGAATTCATTGGAAAAGAAATTATTTAAAGAATTCTGATTTTGGCTTCTAGAATATTTGACGCGGAAACAAATACTTTTAGGAACCATCTGTTTCAACATCAAATTAATATTATAAGATATTATTAAACTATACCTAACTGAAAAAGACCAAAGCATTGGATCAAAAAACTGTATCTAATAAAAAAAACTTTCAGTAAATAAAATCTTTTTAATATTTAACTAACGAGTTTTCATCAAGCAAATTAAAGTTGCTAATATATTTGTAAGATCCATAATGTTACAAATACTATGTTTGCCTATTTTTCCTATATAAACAAAACCCACTTATAAATCTAAGCGAGAAAAATTTATTAAATTTGATCCAAAAAAGATCCCTCAGTCAAAATAAATTAAATAATCTTCTAAAAGTTTTTAATTATACCTTATTTTCTATATGAGATATCAGTTTTGAGTTATTTTTCTGAACTACTTCAGAATTAATTGCTTATTGTTGTTTATTTTTATTTTAATTTCGGTCAATTGAAAAATAAAAAATATTTCTATTTATAGTTTAAGAATTAAAAAACTTATGGTAACAATATTTAACGTAATATTTTCTCTGTAAACATAAAAAATGAATTAACGATTCAAAAAGATGTAATGTTAACTATAAGAGATAAGCTATTTTTAAACTATTTCATATTTTATTACAAAATATAAAAACTTCATTCATAGGTTATGAAATTATTTTCAGTTTGAAGAATTTTTTAAGCGAATATATAATATCCTCATAAATTTTTTAAACACGTAATTTAAATTCTTAAACTATTAAATTAAAGTTATTTAAAATATATAATAAATGTACTCATATTTGAAATACTTTTTAAAAAAGTCCTTAGATAGTCATTCAAGAGAAAACAAACTCTGATATCTTTCCGCGGATGCAAATGTATCTACTTTAGGTTAATATCCAATATAATTTGTAAATTTTCATATTGAAAAAATCAAAAAGTCGATTCTAACAATCAATCAATGTAAAAAAGTTTAGTATAAAACATTGAGATAATTTCGTTGCAAAAGAATCATATTTAATTTTAAGTAATTGATTGAAATTCAGCTTGTATGACTTGTGTTAAATTATTCAAATAAATAGATAAAAAAAAATTCTTTTAATTAATAAATTATAAAATCAAAACATTTTGCAATTATTTTTTCGTGTCTGATATTTTTAGTTACAAATGATAATCATTACATGCTCAGAAAACTTTTTAATATATTATCGACGATTGAATAACTTTCATATTTTTGATATCTGGAGTAAAATAATTTGCTTTGAAATATAGATTTTGATATAGATAGATAATATTTGAAATATAGATAATATAGATTTTGAGAAATTCTGCTTTTAATTTTATATCTATTTGCTTTTTTAGCTTTGAAACGTAAAAGTAAATGCTTGCTATTTCATATTTAGAACATTTAAATATTCAAAAATTTAACTTTTTATCTATAATACACTACTCTCTATCTCTCTTTATATATAAATACAAACAAAACTTTTTTATGCCTATTTTTCCTATATTTATGACCGTATATTTAAATATAAATCACATTATTAAAAAGAGTATTTTAATCATTTGATCTAGAAGGGTTTCTGAATATATTAAATGTCATTAATAAGCATATTATAAACTTAATTTTCAGAAGGAAGTGCTATAAAAATTATTTTTTCCCTAAAGAATGTACATTCACTGAAAAATAAATGAGATGCATACATTTATGAAACATTTTTTTTTCTTTTTTGTTTTAAGATTATTATAGAACCTCTTTCATTAATAAAGAATTTCATATAATATCAACTATTCAGAATTCACTTAAAGCGCTTAAGACCTCTAGAGAAACTTTTACATTATTTTTACCTCTTATTTTCTAAAACCTTTTCACAAGACATCTCAAAAAAAAACATATGATAAAATTTTTTAGATAAAATACTTCATCGCGTAACTTTTTACATATTATGGTATGGTCTGTTTTTATATAAAACTAGTCAAATTAATGATCTCACAGTAAAAAAATTATTAAATTCATAGAATAGTTTAATTTTACCTTTATGGCTTAAAGAGAAATGTAAAATTTTTTATAAAGAATTATTAAAATCTAATTATATATTTTTTACAATTAAATATTTATAAATTAAAAATGATATCAGGACTATTTGATTTTAATATTCATAATTTATTAAAACTATTTCTATGACTATTAAAAAACTTTAATTTCCAAAATTTTTATCTATTTTTAAATTTGAATATAAGGTTATATAATTTTAAAACAAATATTTTACCTTTATTAACGTTATTGTTACAATGAATAAAATAAAGATTTTTACTCAATAAAGTTGAATAAATTAGTATTATTTTATTAAATTTTTGCTAAACACAAATTGAGTTTTATAAATTAGTTCACATGTTGTAAAAGAAATTAATATAAATTTACAAAAAAAACCAAAAAAAAAAATGTTTTACTACATTAAGTAAAAGGTTTGAAATGTATACTTTTCTTTTGACAAAAAGGGATCGCGTGTCAAATAGCATTTGAAAAATAATAGAAGACAAATGCAAAATGCATACAATTTTTAGCAGAACTTTAGTAATTTTAGGGGGAATTATCTGAGGAAAACTTTATCGTGCAAGTAATAAAGTTAGCAATTTAGCCGATGATTCGCAGATTGTGATTTTCCTTAAAAAATTCTATTTAGAGGAAATAAAATAAAAAAAAACTTATAGAATTAATTTGGCAAAGAAGAATAAATTAACATTTTTAAATTACGGAAATTTGACTAAATATCTTTCTATTAAAATAGGAATACATTTCATCAAATACTAAAATCATAACTTTCATCTAATATACTGTTATCAAGAAAACATGAAAATATGTGTTCATATTCAAACTTGTTGTAATACAAATGTGAGATAAATTTGCTTGTAAGCAAGATGAGAGAAGATTATGAATTTTCGACAGTTAAGATTTTAACTAATTTTTCATTTAAAAAATAAATGAACACATAAGATTAAAATCCATTTCTTCGAATAAAATAGTTTTTGTTTCAAAATTTTGATAAAATTTTGTATGATTTAACCAATTATGACCTGGCAATAGTTCTTATTTCAAGAACATATTTTATATATAGCCATGATATGACGGAAAAAAACCTGAATTTCAGAAATGTAACTCATTACCCATTGATTGAAGATCATAAAATTATAATTAAATGCTTCATTGTTGAGAGTATTATGATCTTAAAACTGTATTCTTGTAAGAAAAAAACATTTTTCTTCGAAATGAGCTGTACAAGTTATCTTAAAAAGCTATAAATGACATATACTTTATTAGACAGTGGTTAAAACTGTAAATTCCAGAAATTTAATAAAACACAGTTCTAATGATTCACATCATATCTACAAAATTCAGGTTCGTCTATAATTAAAATTTATTACACTTTAGATTTTTCAATAATATTTTAGAAAAATTCAGAAACGGAATTTTAAAATTATGTAAGAAGTACTCAAGTAAATATAAAAAAAATGTATCAACTACCTCAATTGGCTCAGATTTACTGTACGGTCGCTCTTGGCGCGATTTTCCAAAGATGACGATAAATAACAATTTCTGGCAACCCAACCAATTCTGACCAATCACATATGGGGGATTCAGACCAATGGAAAATTCTATTTATTTTCAAACCTCGCTTGACCAGATTGGCGAAGTTGGCGAGATTTTTGGTGGTTTTTTTAAAAAATTGCAAAGAGCGACCGTCCAGTAAATTTTTACCACCTAAACTAGCACAAGCTCTTCATATAATTAATGTAAATTATCTAGAATTGAATATATTTCGAAAACATACATCAATAATTGCACCCTTATTAATAATATCCAAAAAGTGGTAATTAAAATGTTACATAATAATTTTCTTAAGTGTAAACTTATAAATGATATTTTCAATAAAATATTACCAAATGTAATTTACTCTTCTTTTTAATTGAAAATAAAATTATAAGTAAAACGATGCAGATTAATCTGGGATAATCAGTATAGCAAAATCAACCATAATTTATTCATTTAGAAATTAAAGATTATGATTGGTAAAAATATATGTAGTAGTTCAAAACTTTTATCTTTGCAGAGAAATTTTTTAATGATGGATTGAAATTAAAATAGGAATATTAAAGAATAATCAGATATAGCGAAATTCTAAATGATATAATTAATTCGAAGCATTTATTTTAATGTAGAAATATATATATAAAGTTCGAAATGTTATAAGGAAGTAAATGGTTGATTAAAATAAACATATATCATTTGTTTTATACAAAATATCATTATCCAAAGTGTGCTAGAACAAAAATTTGAAAGAAAGGGGGGGAAACAATTTCTAGCCCCCTAAATGACTTTCTTGCCTTAATATTGAACCATAAGCAAATGAAATTTCTTTACAATTTCATTTACAAAAATTAAATGTAAATTAATATCAACAGAACAAAGGCAAATAAAATAAAACTACTATGCAATTATATGACTAGTGAATTTATTTCTTAAAAATAATTGAAAATTTGTGACAAGAATGCTTACCTTATTATATAGTTTAATGATTTATATTATTTTACATCTTAAATAGACGTGATCTTGATGCAAAGATATACTTTACCAAAAATTTTTTCACTAAATCTATAAAAATGAAAACAGTGCAATATCGCTACATAAAATCGCAGTTTTGAGAGTTCATCTTTTTTTATTATCTCTAAATTAATAAAAATTTATAAAATACTATTTAATTTTTCATTTAGTTTTGATATTATAATCTCAATAATTACATGGAAAACTTTTCATCCATAGAGTAAAAAAAGAAGCATTTAAAACTTACAAACGATTTATATTATAAAATTGTTCCAACTAATTTCTAAATTATTTTTAAATTCCTTAATTTTTTACAGACTTCATTAAATTTTAAAAATTTTTATTATTTTATTGAAATCTCAAAATTTTGCTTCCATTTATTATTTAAAAAATTCTAATGTAATTGTTAAGTTGTAAAACAGTAAAAAAATTTCTGGTCACACACTTTTCTTTTCTTCTGTTATTTACTTCATAATGGTTACTTATAACTGTTACTTATTTCATACAAACAGCAATAATCTCGTAAATTGTCCTTATTTGAAGTTAAGAAACTCATGTTAACCACTTGGCGTTATCAAGGCTAACAGGATTATTCCAGTTTGCCATTTACAGTCATATTTTATATTAGCTTTTATGATTCTCGTTAACAAGTGTAGAGCAGTATTTGTCTAAGTAACCCTCAAGCAATTTCAGATGTAAATAAAAATATATGGTACTTGAAAAACTAACGAAACTTTCGAAATACCAAAGAAAATTTCGTCCAGAAAGTCATGTAAGAGATAGTTTGTCACGAGTAGATGATCTTTTATTAGTCTGGAAGCCATAACTCATGTATCAAATTGTATAAGCAAATATACCTACTTTGAGTTTATGTTGACTGAAACTAAATGAAAGAAGGTGAAGCATATATAACCAATTTGCTCCTTACTGCTTTTATTCACATATGATTAAAATCATTTACAATAGATTTTAAACTTTTATTGTCTAAACGAATAATTAAATATATGTTATTAACTGGATTTATTAATTTTTAATATTTTTTAAGTGAAATATTACAAAACTTGTTCAGAATAATTTGAAATTTTTGAAATAACTTAGTTATATTTAATTAATTTATTAAAATTATCAAGAAATTATAGCTAAAATAGTTTAATTCGAATTTTAATTAAGCATAGTAAAATCTAAATTAATAATCATCATAATTAGCAAAAAATAGAAATTAAAAGTTTTCGGTTGTTCGTATTATTGAGAGGGAAAAAAAGTAAATTAAACTTTAAGAAATTAGTTAATTATATAGTCATTACAATATATTATATACTATTTACAAAAAATTTCGAGGGTAATGCAACAGTTTTCTTGATTAATTGTATCATAAATGAAAAATTTCTTAAATTAAAAAGCTAAGTTTTAATATTGCTGTTTTTGGTGTATAATCTAACGTCACGATTGTTAATTATATTAGCGAATAAGAAATTAAATTTTTTAATAGTTGAAACTTTTTAAAAATTTGTTTCAACAAAAAGTGAAAAAAATAAAATGAAAAGAACAAGTTAATTTCATTATGTGTTCAAAATAAAATCGAAATAAAAAAATAAACTTTGGCATAAAAAAACAATATAATTCAAATTTTTATCTCCTTTATAGTTAGAATAAAATCAAAACCGCAGAAAAAAGAATTTAATTATAAGGTTCCAATTGAAATGGAAATACAAAACTCTATGCACATAATTAAAATCTGGTAATATTAGAAACAAAAATCATAAAAACTTATGAAGATATGAGTAGTATCAACAACACAAAAACAAAACATTACATAGTTACTTAGTTATTTTGAAGGCTCATTCTTATTATTTTTTTATGAAACATCTCAATAATCTATAAATATTTCATATAGAGAGCTCCAATCTCATCATATCAACAGAAAATATGACACAACACTTTAAAATCCATTGACGATCTTAATTAAATAATTTTGGTTAAAATTGTATCAAATCCACTTTTCCACCAAATATGCTTTAATCTTACAAAAAGTAAATAAAACAGATGGAGTATCATTCCATATATTTTCAAATAATTGTATTACTTAACATGATTTTCAAAATAAATCATTTAAGTTTTTGAATGGGATTATTTAGCAAGACAAGCAGTATGTTTTTAAAATGCCATCGATCTTTATATTGTTACCCTATTCCAACAAAATTCCTCCAAATATTTTAGATCGAAGATTACCTAAAAAAAAATGAAAAAAAATCATTCAATTCTAAGAAACCATCTACTACAAGAATTATGGGGTTACCTAAGCTATGAAACTCATGAAAAGCATTTCCTTTTAATTATTTTATTCAATTTATGTAATCATTTAATGATAAAAAATTGCAAAAAAATTTTATATATGTCGTACTTCTTGTTAAAAAAAAGATTTCAAAATGTTGGAAGATTTGAATTAGATTTTAATGCAACATTTGTAAATGATTTCATCAGGAGGAAAATTTATAATATAATATGAAATCATTTCAGTAAAATTTGCAAATGGCTCGAGAAATTTTACTCAACATTCAGTAAATAGAATATTTAAGCGGTTTCAAAATACATTCTAGGAAAAATTATTAACTGAAGAAAGCCCTTTTAAAACATTTAAATGTAACATTATTAACTGAAAAATACATTCTACAGAATAAGATCATTATGTTTAAATGACTTTTTGATGTACGAGGATTCAGAGAAATTTTTTTTAACAAAAGTAGGAAAAGATGGCGTCCTTGTTAAAAGTGTAATAAAGCAAGTTATCTACTTAACATTATTTTGCAGATAATAACAGTTTTATTACATTGTTATTATATAATTATTTGCATATTATTTTATAAAAAAAAATATGTGGGTAAATTGTAATTATGTTGTGAAATGAAGAACACATAAATTTTTAGAATACATTGTTTTAACAATAATTTATTTCTTACAATCTTGATTGTGATACAAAAAATTCTGTTCAACCATATAATGTACAAAATCTTGAATAACAATGAAAAAATGTATTTTTATCACATATTCGTAAAAATTATATCTTTTTCTCATATAAAATTTTCAACATTCATTCACAACCATTCCTAACAAATAAATACTAACATACAAACAAGAAAGACAATCGCCAATGCAATCGCAGATTCTTGCAATTTAATTTTCAATCACATTTGTTTACAAAAATTTTTCATGAATGTTATCACTCAAAACAGTAATTATAGAATGGCAATAGTACACAAATAAACTTATTGAAACTCCATTCTAATTTAAGTGATCCATAAAAACCCTACGTATATATATATATATATATATATATATATATATATATATATATATAAGTAAGTATAATGTTTATTTGAAAAAAAAAAATTATTATGTATGAAAATTTACTAAATTTAATCTTCAAATTCATCGGTTATCTTCATTAAAATAAATGGAATTTTAATTGAAAATACTTTTATTGAATACTGAATACATTTAAATTCTTCTCCTATTATATCTATTATTTTTCTTAAAAAAAAATAATAATAATAACTATAGATTATCACACAAATAGAATTAAGTACACTGACTTTAAAGTAAATTGATTTAACATACTTCAAATATTTATTTTACAAATTTCATTTTAAATTCATTTCATTTCATTATCAAATTCATTTCATTTCATATTTAAATTTTTCATTATTAAACTTTAAAAAAAATATTAAATGAAAATAATATATTTAATGAAATACTAGAAGAAATTTAGCTGCACATAAAAATTTAAGGAATAATTTTAATGCACTAAAATGTATGAGACTTAAATCTTTTCAATAAATCTTTAAAAACTATAATCTTGTAAATATAAATGTAAAAATAAAGACTATATTAATTCAAAGTAAAGAAAACTACTAATATTTAAAAAGTTACTTGGATAAAATATTATTCATTACATTGTTAGTAACAAAGGTTTCCAATAATTTTTTTCATAATTCTTATCATTTATTAAGTAATTAAAGAAAAATACCATTATTGCAAAATTATATGCAAGAATAAAAAATTCTTCACAGTTATTTATGAAAATGAATTTCTTTGCAAACCTCTTGATTTATTCTATTTAATAGAAACAGAATTCATTGGCAGAAAGTATGATTCCCCAATATAAAAAAGAAATTCCAAAGTAACAATTGACAAACATTGAAGTAAAATATTCAACAGCTAAAAAATTAACACACTAAAAATGATAAATCACATTAACTAACAATGATATGTTTGCAAGAAATTATTTCTAAAATAACTTCAAAGTAAAGATTATAATAAATGCCTAAAAAATGCATATAGCCCTTTATATACATTGAAATTTTCACTGAACAAACATATCTAGCACCTTTATAAGAATTTAAAACTAAAATAAATTTACATAAAAATATCTATTTTAAAATATGCTTTAAATTTAACTAATTAAATTTTTTTCTAGGATGCACAAATTTTTATAATTATCAAAGAAATTGGCATAAAAATAATTATTCTCAAAACTAGCACCTTATGAATAAAATAATTTTATTTTTAATATCACAAAAAATTAAATATTCAATAAAATTCAATTTTTAATTTACCAAAATTATAAAATCTATGCAATTTAAAATAAAAATTCAATATTTACAAACTTTATATACTAAAAAATATTAAATTTTCGAAGAAAATTATTCTATTAAGGAAAATAGATAATATAATTAGCATCTATTAACATAATAACTTTTTCAAAATGCATTTCATATTACAGGTATGTTTCCCTTACATTTGTGAGGGACGTCAAATCTAATATAAGATGTACTTTATAATCCATTCCATACATAAAAAGGACATAAAAAGCTTAGTTTCAGAAAATTTATTTTGCACTATTTTATATTAAATACTTTTTTAATATATATAATAATGTTAATTACAATTAATTTACTATTTAATATAATTATTTAATTTTGACTGGATATCAGCCAAAAACTTCAAATTTTTCATACTAACAAGAGTACATTAACTAAATTTTATCTAAAATTACATCACATAATAAGAAAAGATTTTAGATGTTCCCTTGAAAAAAAGCAATAATCTCATTAAAGTGCATAGCACTATTTTTTTAAAAAATTTATAAATTATACAGAAAATTAAGTAAACTATATTTATAAAACTTAAAACAAATAACGCCTACAAAAATATTCAGATCTAATTAAGATAAAAACAAGTTGATATAAAAGTATATTAGGTAATAATTTTACATCAGTTAACACAATTACCCTTTTGAGTTGACTACACAAACCTAAGTTTAAATATACTAAATATCTCACGAAAAGTTTTTTTCAAAGTTTTAAAATAATAATAATATAATTTTAAGAAAAGATAAACATAAAATTAAAATATAAATTTAATTGGAATAGAATCAACAACAACCATAAGAAATATAGTTATATAATTACAAATATATTACATCTAATTATATAACTAAAGAAGGTCATAAGAAAAAAATTTTTAATCAAAACTTTTCTATTAAATTTCATTTTTTAAAACTAAATAATACTTTAAAAATCACAGTACATAGTTTGAACAAGACTAACAATTAAATTTTTGAATTAATAATATTTTCAAAATAATTTAAATTTTTTTGCTAAATTAAAAAAATGGCAACACTTGATTGAATTTTGCATAAATAAAAGCTGCAACATTAATTTGGATAAATTATACCTTGATATTTTAAGAATAAGATATTTATAAAAACATTTTGAAGTAAAATTTGAAAAATTAAAATTTAGAAAAATCTTTATATTCATAGGAACATATAAACGCAACTAGATATAGAAAAAAGAACACATGCACATATAATTTTAAAACATGTTTTATATGAGTTATAATTTGTATTAAAATAGTTTTCAATATTAAGATTTTTATCAAAAAATACATTACTATATGACTAGATAATAAAAATTCTAAATAAAAATATTTAAAAGAAAATATTTTAAATCTAAATAAATACAAGAAAGTAACAAAAAGTAAGATTCACTCAACAAGATAATTTTAGATATCTTAAAAAGCAAAAGAAAAAATGAAAAGCAATTTCAAAGAAAAACTTGTGATATTAAAAAGAAGAGTTCTTGATATCACTAAATACATTCTCTTAAAACAATAAAAGCATTCATTTTCAGAAAATAAAATCTTTATAAATATTAAAAAAATCCTAATGAATCTCCATAAGACTTAGATGTTTAATAATTGCAATATTATAAATTATTCAACATACAATGTTACAGAAACACTCTTTGAAGTATAAAATTTAAAATCATTAAGTTGTTTAATAATAAAATTAAGTAATTAAATTTAAAAGGATTCTTCAGTATCTTAAAAAATGTTAGTTACTGTGAATATATAATATATTCTTAGAACTTAGATTATTTTCTGTTATAAATACATAAATCAATTTTAAAAAATTTTTATATTTTAAAAATTATGAAACAATTTTATCACAATAATTATCAAATCTTACAGTTCACCTCTCATCAAATTAAAATAATATATTTGGTAGTCAACATACTAATTTAAGAGGATAGAAATTTCAGACTCATATTCACATTGATTTTTCTTCTATTTACATTCACAAAAATAACAAAAGCATTTAAAGTACTGCATGAAAAAGAAATAATTCTAGTTATATTAAAAACCGAATATAAATTATTGCAAACACTAAATTTAATTCTGGACAACTAAATAAATTTTAAAAAATTTAATACTAAGAAAAATTAAACTATGTAAATCTTTTCAATCACAAGAACACAAAAACTACATATGGTGTGATATATATATATATATTATAACTTTATATAAACAATATACAGTATAAGAAAAATTCTAAAATTTGACATTTTGCACAATTTTCAGTTTTTTTCATTTTTTAAATATTTTTTATATCAAGTAAATTTTTTTAAATTCAAATTTTCTATAAATTCAAAATGTTTGCCTTGATTTCATTTTTCTTCAAATAGGTTCAAATGATGATATACATTTGTTAAGAAAGTTTGGAATATAAACTTAAGACCTAAGACTTATAATATTTTATAAAAATTAGGTGGTAAAATGCCATTGACAAAATAAAAAATCAGTTTTAAGAGCAAATAATTATTTTTAAAATAAATGAATCCTACTAGATAATAACAGTGTTTAAAATTTTAGTGTGTAATACAAGCGTTTGAAACATTTTAGAAAATACTAAATGAGTATTTTATGCAAGCCTAGATAAATACAAAAAAATTTACAAGTGATTCTTTTTTACACACATTTCCTACTTATTACTTACATGTATGTACATATAAATTCACATGCATGTTTATAAATTCATATATTTGTGCATGTATTGTGTAACAAACCTTTGCCTACAACAACAAAAATACATATTTGAAGTATTTACATTACATACATGAACTGCAAACACTTAGCATAAATTAGAATATGTAAGAGGCAATCTTTTGGGAGCAAGTTTGTATAGATTTAGAAATTATCTTGTCCACATAAATAAGTTAAATTATAATAAAGCAATAATTTATTTAAAAAAATTAATTATGAATTATTTTACTGTGTTAACTAATAGCTTTAAAGAAAACTATTAATTCATAAACTAATCAAAAGCTTAATAAGAATTACAAAGTTAAAATGAAATAAAAATAATTATTGAAAGGAAATATTGAAGGGTTGGTTTGCATTTAAAAATTTAATACTAAAATTTTATTTTTATCAACAATAACAGTAATTTTTAAATAAGTTAACAAAAAAAAATTACAAAAGAAGAATTATACTTATTTTTCTTTGCTGAATTAAATTACATTTAAAATGGCAATTATCACATTACACGGAATTTTATGAAACAATTTAACATGTACCAAAGACAAATTAAAATTTCTTTAAATAAATCAAATATTTTCAAGTAAGAATTTTAACAGCAAAATTCTACATTTTCACTTCCTTATATAGATATGATTCATAATGCAAGCTCTTTTTTTTAACATATTAATACTTTTGATTAAGCAACAAAAGATTATTTACAAAACTTATATAAAATTTGCAATAATTAATCCATAATTTTAAATAATGATTAATAAATTTGCTTGTCTATATTTTAATAATGCACTTTTTATACAATCAAAAATACAGGTAATGATGATACTTTTATCAAAATTATAAGGATCAAATTTCTATAACATCAATTTTTAACTTGAGAGAACATTTTTTCATACAAAGTCAGTGCTGTGCATATCAAAATAGTTTAAATTTTGTAATGCATTTATTTATTAATTAGTAAACTTGTCAATGCAATGAAATATGTCTCTTGAATTATTATATTTTAAAATCTGTTATAAAATTTAAAAGTGAAATAAATCTTACAGAATCTCATTTGAAAGAAATTTTATCATTGAGGCTAAAATATTCTTTAATATTAATTTAACATACTATTAAACTATTGAAAAAATTAAGTACTTGATAAAATGTAATAAAATATAATATAATATAAATTAATGGATAGTACTATTCTTGAATCTGATGTTACATTTATACTACAATAAAAAAGCAATTATATTTAATATTTATTTTATGAAAAACTATATCATTCTAAAAATTTTCAAGCAAATTAAATAATCATTAACAAATTATAATATCTTATTACAATAACTATAACAAAATAATTGTAATCAACAATTTCATATACCAGATTTAAGCAAATTACAAATTTAGTGACTTTATAAAGAAATAAAACAGTAAAATGTTAAGGTGAGAGTCCCAGAGTTATATAATTTCAAAAATTAATTATAAACTAAATTGTTATATTAAATTTTAAAAAAAGCTCAATATATATGAAAACTTTTTCAATTTTTCTTAGAAAGTAATATTATTAAACACTCACTAAAAGTTAAAATAGCATTCAAATTTCCTTACTTATAAGATTACAAATTACTTGGCACAGCATAAGAAAATTTTGATTGTATATTTAAAATTTGAATTCATAATCACATGAAATCAATATATGTTTTCAGCAAAATTAATTTAACATAAAATAAATGACTAGAAAAATAAAAATAATTTGACTAGTACGAATAATTTTTAAATTAATGATAATGAAATAAGATAAGCCAATTAAAATTAATCAACATATGTAACAATAGAGCATGCTAATGGTTTTCAGAAAAAAAGCACATGTTGTTAAAGTTCTTATGAAAAGTTTTTGCAAATTAAAAATTGAAATTAGTCCCAAGTACCAAGGCAGTGTTTTATAGATACACCTATATACATGTATACAAATATAATTTATCAAGTGTTAGATTCTTTCTTATTGCAAGGATTTAGTTTTAAAGCAAACATTTTTGGCTTCAAACTGAAATATTCATCTAACCTTTCTTTGGCATACCTAAAAAAGAAAATAAAAAGTTGCATTCTAAAAATAATATGCAGAATAAAAAAAAAAAAGCAAAGTTAATACAACACAAAAAAATACCATAAAAATTAAGAACATATTTATTATTTCATGTCTTAAGTCAAATATTTTTATAGGAAAACATAAAAATATTTATTTAAGACATAAATCAAATAAATATTACCTAAAAATTCCTATTTAATTCAAGAATAATTTAAATGGAATAAGATACTAAACTAATTACACTTGATATAATGTGAAATAAGATAAAATTCTTCATTATCAAAAATATTATCAATTGTTTTTAACATATTTTCTCAATCAATATCTAAAAAATGGCTGTTGAGATAAGTAACTGAAAAAATTTACTATAACTTACATTAAATAAAAGAAAAGTATGTTTAAAATTTATATTAAAATATATTAATTCCCTAAATTATTTTTTTAAAAAAAGCAGCAATTAATTTTAAAAGCTTGATTATATTGTTTTGTTTTTCAGATTTGAAAAACTTTTTCTTTATGCATATATATTATTTCTTTTATATTTTTTACAAATAAAGACAGCTTTAAAATTATTATAATTTAAAGCAAATAAAAATAATTAATAATGCTATATAAAGGAAATGTAATTATAATATAAAATTCATTATTAAAAGCAAAGAATTTCATTTTTTTTTTAAATTTGGTGAACAAAATTTCTGGTGATAGAATTTTCTCTCATATTGAAACAGTGATAATAATAATTTCACAACAACAAAACTAGTCAAAAGAGGAGTAACTAACTACAGCAATTAAACGTTTTGTTTCAGCTGAAAAAAAATGGCTATAGAGAGAAATTTATTTATAAGAGAATTTTTCTTCATTTAAATCAAAAATGGCTAACTTGAAATGATAAAAAAAATACAGATTTATAGTTTTAAGAATAATTTATTTGCTTTTAAAAATACCTAAATAAATTTTGCTACAGGGAATGAAAAATATTCACCAATACCCTGCATTTAAAGCTAACAAATCAGTTTTTAAGATTCATTTGATACTTTTAAAAATTTACTTAAAATTTTACTCAACATGTTTGCAATCAATGCATTCTATAGTATATATATATATATATATATTTATATATATCAAAAAGAGATTTACTAATTTTTTTAAAGATAAAACAATATTTCATTATGTCAAAATACAAAAACATTTTAATGAATTTTTTTCATCCAGACAATTATAAAACTTTACTTTTGTTAACTTTGAATGCATTAGAAGATCCTAAAATCTTTTTATATAAATGTTGCTATGTAATACTTAACGATCAAAATGTTCCATCTTTGATACTTGTATCAAAAGTATTCAGATATACATTAAAAATATGAATCAAATGCTGATTAGCAATGATTTTGCAATTTATTTTGTCCATCTCATATACATATATACGATACGAATAATACTGTAAGGCAAAAATTCCTTAAACATAAAAGTCTTATACATTACCATTGGATTAGGTTTTACAGGACTTGTAATAAGAAGGATAAACAAATAGTGCAGGCGGCATAAATAAATAGTGCATTTATGCAATATTAGAAGAAATGTGCCTTCTATACAGTTTTTACAGAAAATAAAACTATTTGAAATAGATTATTTTTCTGCACAAATACTAGAAAATCAATATAAGAAAATGGAGTAAAAATGAATAAAGTCCTGAAATGAATTATAAGTTGAAAGCATATTGGATAAAATTTACTTTAAAAAGAATAAATGACACAAAAAAAAAGAAAGAAAAAAAATAAGTCAAACATACCCCAAAAAGTCAAAATCAAGTGTGGAATGTGCAGACTGAATTAAAGCCCAAAGTCCCCACATCATATGAGCTCCCTATAAAATAAAATTATCATTCATGTTAAAAAAATAAATAAGTTTTCATTATTCAATTATATATTTATGGTAAGAAAGTAATGCAATACATCAAACATATAAAATAAATACAATACTAAGACAACTATGATAAAAATTAACAAAAAGCAAAATCATACATTTACTCAAATTTAACATAAAGTAATTAGTAATAAAATTTTGCATTAGTGAAGATAAAAGTTTCTTATATTATAGTTGACAGAGTTTAAATGATCTCAATTTTTTATGTAATGCAGCAGTACTTTAGCATGTGTTACAGAACAAATTCAATTCAAAAAGTAGCAGCCAAGATATTAGTTTAGTCATATTCATATTTCATGTTTAATTTCAAGTTATGATTTAGAGTTTTACTAAAGAATAGAATTTTAAAAGTTCATTTACATTTTTAAATACAAATTTCCCACTTATGAAATTATTTCATATCACTTATCAATGTTACTTTATTATGTTATAACAGTAGCATTTATTAAGGAAAAAGAAACTTTTAATTTTAAAAAGATTTAAAAAGTATTTGATAAAAGGGATGAAAAAAGGCTTTTTCTTTAAAAGAAAAGGTACAAGTTCTTTTAAAATAATAATAGTTCGAAATAAAAACTAAATAACATTCAGAATATAAGGTTGAGTATTTTAATGCAGTTTCAAAAAAAAAAAAAAAAAAAAAAAAAAAAAAAAAAAAAAAAAAAAAAAAGAAGAAGAAGCAGATTTTACTTATAAACAATATTTCAAGGATAAAAGCAAAAGGTACAATTAAACAAAATTATTTATCTGATATCAAATTAGCTGCTTAACATACAAAATATTAATAGCATTTAAACCTTGTGTTGTATTAAGTGTCAAAAAAGTTTCATTTTTACTCCCAAACATTTTATTAGTCCAAAAATAATTTAAAGAAAACACTGATCATGATTTGTTTTATGCTTGATTTCATAGAAAATTTTAAGTAAACAAAATTTACAAGACAAACGAATAAAGCATTTACAAACGAATAAAGCATTTACAAACGAATAAAGCATTTACATTTTTATTTAATTTTAATGTAAATTTCATTAGTGGGAGTAATATTTTATTGATATTTTGATGATAGCGATGAGATTTAAACATTGTATTAAGACAACAGGACTTCAAAATATTAACTGTTAATAAATTCAAATTTTGATTTTTAACATGAATTCATTATACCAGAAAAAAAGTAAATCAATTTAAATTCAAAATGTTGTATGTATAAAATAATTATAATTAAATGTAAAATCCAATTAAGTTAAGATGCTGATAAATTTAATTTAAAAGGAAACCTTTTTTATTTAGTCAATGAATTTCAAAAAATTATTTTGGAAAAATTTCTTAATATAAACAACAACATAACAGACTAAAATAATTCAAATTGATAGATGATAAACTAGTTAAATTTCCTTAAAAACAACTTCAGCTTTTTACAATTCTATTTTACAAACATTATTAAAAAAGAATACAATCAGCTAAGTTTCATAAAATAAAAAAATATCAGAATAAAGATATTCATAATTTAAACAATATTTTTCTTTATTTTAAAAAAATTATTTAAATAAACATTTTATATAAATATTGAAATTTTCCCATTATATGTATGAGAAAATTTGCATCATTATTAATCAGAATTGAAACCAATTGTTTTCACAATTAATTTTTTTATTAAATATTATTTTTTGTATAATTATACAATGGCTCACTATAAAATGAAATTATAACCAAATTTATAATTCCAAACTTTAAAATATTGAAAAAATTTCTTCAAATAAATCACACGACAAATTTATTTTTTAAAATAAATCTTGTTAACATAAAGAATAAACTGTTAATTATGTAGCAATGTTCTGCTAAATTTCTTTTGGTAATCTAAGTATTTAATTAAAATTTATAAATAAATTTTATATTAAACATTTTAAAAAAGAATAAAATAAATTGAATTAAATATCATGAGCAAATAACTGTATTTATATTGTTTATGAATTTGAAAGTTGAAGTTCTAATTCTTCTAAATTGTGTTTAGAAAAATTATAATTAATTTTTATTTTTAGAATTATAATAAAATACACAAAACAAGAAACATCTCCCTAAATACTAGTTAAGTATATTTTCCTATTAAATAAAAATGTGTTAAATGTGTGATTCGTTTTCATAAAGTAGCATTTTTCCAATAATTGTTACCTTTTATAAATTGTATATTTTTAAAGTTATGAAAAATAAATTAAAGCAAAATCTTAAAAGTTTGGAATATCAGAATTTTATTTTAGCTTAATAAATGTCACTAACTGTTAAGAAAATCAACACAGCATAATTTAAAAATAGTTGTCTAAGTATTTTTGAAGAGGAAAAATGAATTATTTTTGTTTAAAAAATAAGCTTACTAAAGCAAATTTGTTGACTTGAACATAAAGTGCTTCAACAGTTTCATCTGAAACATTATCCAGGCTCCATTCATTCACATGATGCCATGCTTCTAAATAATCTCGCAACCAGCGAATTTGAAACTCTTTATCAGGATACAATTTAGGATCATACTTTTCAACACCTAGAACATGCAATTCGAAAGAAAGATGATTAAGATTTGCAAAAGAAACAAAAGAGAAATGCTTAATATAACAAAGCTAAATGAAAAATTTGGCAAATATATAAAAATAACAAAATTATGCCGGAATTACCCAAGAAAAATACAAAAAAATGTAATGAAATTTACAGTAAATGCAGTTTAAATTTTATAAGTACTTCATACTACTGATTAATTCAAAATGTTAAATAACATTAATTGGAAATATTCCAAAACAAATATTAATAATATTTATTTCATAATTACTATTAAAACAGGTAATATAAATAGACAATCTTTCACTAATGCATACTTTTATCTTTGCTTTATTATTTGAATTCAGCAAATGCTCAAAATTTTCAATAAACAGATATATTTTAAATAAAAATATTGTTAATATAAATTTTAACTGTGGTTCTTAACAGTATTTAATAAAAAGTCACTAGCATGAAAAATTTATTTCATTATACTCTACACTAAAGATACAACTATAGTAATATATATAATATACATAAATATAGCATATAAGAAAAGTAATTCTTATATACTTTTATAAAGTAATTATTTCTAAAAGAAGTAAATTTAAAGATACACTATCATATTTAATTTATTCAAATAAAATTTAATTCAAATAAAATTTCAAAATCTAAACATTAAAACATCTGCCTCAAAAACTTAAATTGTAATCGAAAAAAAAAACTACTAATCAAATGCTGAAAGGTTACTAACACACAAAACAAATTTCTCGCATGTAAACAGTCACATTATGTCAATAAATTAAAGTGGCATTAAACAAACACATCCTAACTTGGTAAACCAATTTGGTGTATTTTATCACCTGCACTGGTACCTCGGATTTAGCTGAATTTTTTATTTACACCAACAAATATCTCAGAGCAACAATGAGATACTATGATTGAGTAATTGAACTTTGATTATTTACCAAATTAACACTACTAATGATTAGAAACAAGTTTGATATAAATTACTGAAGCATAAATTTTCAGTCACTTACTTGAATGAAAAATTATTTATGAAAAATAGCTACTGTAATAAATAGTATTGCAGGGATATTCAATATATACTTAATTTCTCTGCATCTATGCATACAACAAATGCTTTAATTGTTAAGGATCCTACAAAATTTTTATTAAAAATTTTCTTCAGAATTTAAGTTGATGTAAGACTTTTACATGAGTTATGCAGTTTTCTTATAATGTAGAAAAGGGTTGAAGTAGTGTTGAAATTTCAATAAAGATTCAGCAGCTTTAATTAAAATTATTTTTATTACCACTCAGTTTTTTTTCTGTTTATCTTGTAAATGTTTTTATGGTTTAATGTATTTACTTTTGTAAGCTTCGTGCTTCTTTCTGTAAAACTTTGTGTTACATGAGAAGTTGTTTGATTTTCATTAATAATAAAAAAAGTTATAAATCAGGAATCAAAAAAAAATATATATAGCACAGCAAAACATGAGAATATTTTATGAAAACTCAATAACATAAATTTTGAGAAACATCTTGAATAAAAACACTATTAGTAGCCATAGCAAGATACAGATGCTAAAATATTATATTTTGATTTGTAGCTTAGTGATTCACTCTTTATTCAAAATAACTAAAATGATCAAGATCTATAATTTTAAACATATTCAGAACAATAGAAAAGTCTATGCCTGGAATGAGAGTCAAATATTCAAACATAAACTTTTAAACTAAAGGTTAAACACGGCTCTTTAGCAGTAAGAGAAAACCTCATACAGAAATTGTTACATGATATTAAATAGTAAATGTGAAAATATGTATGGCCTTTGAAACATCGTACACTTAGTTAAAAAAATATTTTTATTCGTATACAAAACTATATCATCTTATTGTACTGTTAGAGACTGACAACATTTAATGAAATAACTTACATATTATCTTCAGATCACAAAATCCAAATCAAACATAGTATATTAAGACAATTTGCATTTTAAAACTCATAATCAGCTTTTATTTATATACTGAAAAAAAAATTAGAATATACAACACAATTCTAATCTTTCTTGGGGATAAATCTGATGCAGCATATTAACAAAATTCAATTAAAAATGGATATAGTTAAAATAAATTAGTATCTCTTTAAAGATCTTTCTTCATCTTTTCTATTTATTACTATAAAGTTTAATCAAACAAAATTTTAAAAATAGCATTCATAATTCCATTTAAAAATCTTTTTCATTTAACTTTATTGGAAATATAAAAATATTTGTGAAATATACTCTAATATTTATAAAGAAAAATTTTTACTTAAATTGTTGCATAAATTTACTAAAAATACATATGTTAACATAAAATTAAAGTAAATATATTTACAAAATTTAAAGATACACTTTCATATTTAATTTATTAAGTTTTATTAAAAAGTACTATTAAATTTTCACAACATCTTTATAATTATGATGTGCAAATATGAGTACATAAATGCATCTTTTTGTTATAAATAGAAATTGCTTTTTTTACTTTTTATTTAAGAGTTTATGTAACTTTTATATAAAAAAAAGAAAATGCAATAAAATTTTTTTTCTATTTTAATATAATAGATACTCAAACAATAAGATTTCTAACATTACTATTTTAGGAATTTAAGAAACAACATCAACTATTCTGAAAGCTACTTCTCAATACCAACTTCGTAAAATATAAATAAATTAAACAAAATTTGAAACAAAAATGAATTTAACTCAGTAAAAGTGAACACATATTAACCATAAATGCAAACACCATTTTATTTTTTACACAAATTATTAATATTTAACCTATATTACTTTCAGAAGCATGATATTTTTACCTGAGAGATGTATTTATTTATTTATTTATTTTTACACACATGGAGAACTAGAAACTTATAAATTACAATTCATAACTTTACTAAAATAAGATGCCAATAATTTAATAAAAATTGCTTCAACATCAGAAAAGACATAAGCATGCCAATTTATTTGCTTCTGAACTATTTTACACCTTTTTTATAAAAAAATAAAATTATCAATCAATGCATCAATTTTCAAAATGCATAAAATACAAATCTTAAAAAGAATTATCTTTAAAATTAATTATACTGTAAAAAAAAAAGGATTTCAACAGTATCCCTCATCTCAAATCATTTTCATAATACTTTAAAGTAGGCCCAATAAAGGTCTGATTAAAATAAAAACATTTCTTTTTCAAAACAACAAACCAAGCAAAAGAATTTACATTAAATGTCAAAAATAATTTCACTTACAGAAAAAAATATAATAATAATGTATGTGAAACATAATATTAAAATAAATATTTAAATTACCTGCAAATTCACAGAAATGATTTCCAATATCAAGGGCTTGATAATTATAGTCAGCATATTCATAATCGATAAAAGTTACCTCTTCTATAAAATATATAAATTTTTCAGCTTCATATTAATTTCACAGAAAGTTATGATCAAACATTTAATTTAGAATTTAAATGGTTATTTTTATGTATATCAAGTTATTAGATTTATATAATGCGATTCAATATTTTGCAGCAACTTAATACATAAATAAATTACATAAATTAAAAATTTCTATTTTAAATTATCATGAAGAAAAATGATTGAAAATCCTCAATTAAATACCAAAACATAATATTAGCTTTAGATACAACTCTCCTATGCATTTTTTTTTTTTTTTTAATGTTTAAGAATTTCATTTTTCTTAGTATTTTATTTTTATATTTTTATAGGGTACTTATATATCAGCTATCTATATCTTACTTATTATCAGCTATCTATAGTGCAGAAATTTATATTTTTAAACAAGTGGAAAACTTTAAGAAATAACAAAATAAGCATTATAGAGGAACTTTCTGGAAAAAATAACCTTATATTTTAGAGAAAAAACAAACCTATATCCAGATGTTTAATTTATAATATGAACTGTGTATAATAAAACAATTTCCTCATTTAAAATATTTGTAAATATCAAAATAATTTAATGAGAAAGAATGCTAAAACTATTCTTGTTTCCAAATTTATTGCATGACGAAAAAAATATTAAGATAACTTTTTACAACTGCTAGAAACAAAGAATTTTTTTTTTTATTTTATTAAGAATTTTACAAAGAATTCAAAAATTGTGCATTATACTACAAAATTCAGCATTTCCCCAAGCATAGTAACTAAACAAAATGATTTATTTCATGCATATTGTTCGATTACTAACAAAGCAATGATAAATATGGTTAAGTTCGATAATTTTTGGAATTTTTAGTTTGCTAAACAAAATTAATAAAGTTCTTATACTTAATCAATAAGAAGAGATTCAATACTAATAAACAAAAATTAATGATATATATATATATATATATATATATATTATTTTCTTATATATAATCTGCAGATTATGTGTTAAAAATTTTCCGAATTTCGCTGTGCGTATAATACGCCACCATGGATAATCTGATAAAAGGCATTCTCCATCAGAAAAGTTTAGAAGAAAGTTTTGAAAGAAACACTGTTTATGTTTCATAAAATAAATAACAGGTGGTACCACGACACATTTGAGTCACTTATGCTATAATCAGTTTTGTCCAATTACATTCAAGAATGAATTTGGTTCCTCGTAAAGGTATTACAGTTGTATTTCGCTAACATCACAATGAAATTTGTCTTGGCGTGAGATATTTCATTTTGAAACTATTCAAATTCGTATATTGTATTATGGAAGAGAACACTTTTAAGTTACACACATTTTAAATTAAAAGCTGTAGTGAAAGCAAATAAAAAAAAATGGTGACAAACGTGTCAATGTGAACTGAAAAAACTAAAACATGTGGTTTAAATGTATAAAATACACAGTTTGTAAATAATCCATTTCTTTCATTTAAATATTAACAAAGCAAATATATATGTTTTCAAATGTGTCTAACATCGTTTTAAAAGTCATTAGAAGCTAACAGTCTATAAGTTTTACAAGAAACTTCTCGAAATTATAGCTTGATGAATCAAGTGCTTTCTTCAAGTTTATCGCACTTTGCTGTGAGATAGATCCAGACAGATCATTTTCATAATAAATGCTTTTTTCTGTACAATTTATATTTTAAGCTTACTGAGCATTTTTTATTTTATGACACCAACAATATCAGTAGTACATATTTTAGACTATTTGCCGGAAAAAACTGCCGCGGATTATACACCACTGCAGATTATGCGACGCTTTCTTTTCCTTCTACAAGAAAAAAAAGTTGGTGTGAATAATACCCCACTGCAGATTATATACAGGAAAATACGGTATATATATATTACTGACAATAAAATCAGTGTATTAATCACATGAATAAATGCAACAAACAATCTTCCAACATTAAATAATATATTATTAGTAAATTAACTTTTTGTGAATCCATAAATATTTTTATAACAGACATTTCTCATTTTTTTTTTTTTTTAAATTACTGTACTGAAATTACTTGAAAATACTACATATATTCAAATGAAAAAATAATTTTCAAACATACCTTTTTCTTTGTTGTAAATTATATTTTTTAATAAAAGGTCATTATGACTGAATACCACAGGAGAACCTAAAACTGTTAAATGTTCTTTTAATGAATTAACTTCTTCTTCCAAAACATCTTTGTGTGGAATACAACTTTTAAATCTGTAGAAAACAAAATCAAAATTAAAAATATTTTATTAATAAATTACAATAAGAAAATTAAATGTTTCTTGTATAAAATTAAATTGACATAATTTTATTACATAAAACTAAAATAATTAAAATATATTTACTTAATAGTTTTTCAGACATTCTTACATTTTTTTTCATTGTAATTTATTCTTACACTTTTATAATAACTAAACATAATCTGCAACAAAATACTTAATACTCCTAAAACTTTTTTTAAATATACATAGCACTCAATAATATACTAGTTACATCAATGTATTTTACAGTTAACCATTTTGCAGTGAAGCTTATTTAATCATGATAGTATTTAAAAAGTAGTTTAAAATGATAGAAATCATTTTTAATTTCAATAAGTACAAAATGCAATAATTTTTAAGTTGATTTAACACAGCAATTTTTAAGCTTTAAATTAGCCAATAAAGGTTTCTAATTGAGAATTCTAAAATTCAATCATCATAAAATTGTAAACTTTTTAAAATATTATTTTTAATACATGAAACAATCAGAAAATATGCTAATATAGTTTTTTATATTATTTCCTATTATTTTCCTAAATATATAAGTCTTCATTTTAAAAGTAAAGGTGATAAATATTAAAATATAGAAATAAAAATCTTATTAATCTGTGAATCTTGCACAGTTTTTCAAATTTTTTTTAAAAAAAAAAATTGACATTTGTGATTGTAACAATTTGCAATAATTGAAAAGAAACACACAAATTATAAAAATAATAAAATGAATTCTATAAAACAAGATAAAGCGAAAATACATCATAAAAAATTTTTTAAAAAATATAATATTCTGTAGTTAAAGAAACTAGAAAAGCTACCACTTTCATATACTTATATCTACATCATATTTTTACTTAAATGGATTGTTTGTACACAATTATGAAATAAAAAAGATCTGAATTTCATACAAAAAGTATTGCTCATTAAGATTGTAAAATACAAGTAACTTTGTGGACCAAATAGAAATTGAGGCAAATTAGTTTATAAAGTGGGTTATATCTTATCCACATCATGTAATACCTTCAGGTTAGCTCTAATTTCAATCTTCACATAATACTTTGTGATAAATAAAAAAACTTCTTTAAAATGTAATAAAAATCAACATCAAAACATCGCTAAAAAAATATATCTACTCAATTATAAAGCAACATAAAGACATAAAATTGCAAAAATGGTGAAAAAAAATAATAAAAGAACACTTTCTTTAATAACTGCATATAATTTGTACAGAAATAAGAAAAAAATTACAAACTGCTATGTTTTAAAATTATACTATTGAAATCTTACTTTTTAGGATAATATCAATTAATAAATATTAGAAACTAAAGTTGCTTGACATTGATTAAATTAAAACTATTCTAAATATTATTAAAAAAAAAAAACTCAGAATTCTCAATATTTATTTAACAAATAAATCTGACAAATTTTTTATTTGAAAAACTATTATATAATTTATTAAGAAATAGACAAGTCCATGATTGGAAATTACTATTTTCAAACAAAAACACTATATTGTTTTTAAGTAATATCAGTATTATTTAAATAACTAAATATTAATTTAACTTAACATAAATTTAAAATTAACAAAAACAATTATATAAATTTAAAAAGATACTAATGACATTGGATGTCACAGATTAATGTGGACACATCCCCAACCCCTTTGAATTCCAGCAACCCAGGTGAAAAACGATGTAGTCACCCTTCCAATTAATAATTACAACAAATGAAACTTTGCTTTGTTCTAATAGGATATCAGGAGAAGCAAAGTGTAAAGCTGGAGCATTGTGTCACCATTTATAGCAATGCAAGGAGCACAAAACCTAGACATTTAATTAGTGTCAGGTCCTCTTTACAAATAAGAATTATTTCCCTGCCATAAGCAATTATCAAAATTAACTGATTCAGAGAGAAGTCAGGACAGGTTTCATACAGTAAAAAATGGAAAGAGAGCACAACAATGGTCCTGGAATTGTCTAGGGAGACACTGAAGGAGTGGATTGAGATACTTGTTTTCAATATTCTGTAACCAGAGATGACAATGCATGGTCATACTGGACTCCTGCTGTTCAGCAGCGTGGGAAATGAAGATATCGTGATAATTGATAGGCCAGCAAATAAAACCCCTTAGTTCATGTGTGGGATGCTTTAGATAGATGTCTGGTATTAAATTTAGCCCACTGAAACCTGCTATTAAAATTCTTCAAGATAACTTTATTATTACATTTGTTGATAAAGCTTCTAATAAAAATGCATTTTTTTGTAAAAAAAATGTTATTTAGATTTATTTGATGAATAAACTTTAAACTCTATCACCTACAGACTTTTGAATTCTACAGCCAACATCATACATAAAAAATTTTTGAGTTTTTAAAAACTTTTAAATATAAATAATTATAAATTACAATTACCTTATTTAACAGTTATTCCTAAACTTCATAAGTTTCCTATTAAATTTAGATTTATTGCTTGTGCCACTAATTCTTATAGGAATAAACAGGTTGAATTTTTACCAAATTTCTAAAAATAATTCTGGAATACATTGTTAAATCTAAAGTTACTTGGATAATTGATAATAATAGACCGGTTTTTGGACTTTCTGTCAAATAATTTTATTTATTGTATTAATTCCTTTGATTTCAAAGATCTTTTTACAAGTATTCCAATTAATAAATTGAATTATGTACTGTATTTCTATTATCAAGATTACAGGGACTTATTGGGTATTAGTTTCATTACTGGAGCAATTTGGTCAAACTTTGTATTTATAATAACTATATTTATAATGGTAAAAATATTTTTATTCAAAATTGTGGTATTCCACAAGATTCAAATTTTTCAAGCATATTTGCTAATTTATTTTTACATTATTTTGAAAAAAATTTTATTTTTCAATATCTTTTTGCTTTTAAATATATTGTCGATTATTTCCAATAATTTAAATTTTAGTGATATTTTTAAATCAATTTATCCAAAAAAAACGTTCTCTTATTAAAACCAACATTTCTAACCGTAAAAGTGAATTCTTAGATTTACTTATAAATATTGAAAATTCAACTATGTAACTATATTTTCGATAAAACTAGTCAATTTAATTTTAAAGTTAATAAACTAATATATTGGAAATCCAACATTTCCTTAAAAAAAATTACAGGAATGTAGTATTCAATGAATTAAAAGGCATATACAATATTTGCAATAATCTAAAATTTATCAAAAAACAAAATAATCACTTAATTAATTAACTTAAATGATTTTCCTATTGATTTTATTTTAAAATATGTAGGAAATAGGGAATCACTTGTAAGATTGAAGTAATGCGTAGTTTTTATAACTACAGAAGGGCTACCCAAGCATTGAAGTTTTTACTAGAATCCCAAAAACACCTACTTTCACTTTAATTATACTTTAACTTTCAATCTACATTAAAAACTATAAACTACTTTAACTTCTTAATTTAACTTGTAACTTTTCTTATTACTTTTGGCAACCATATTCTTCTGTATTTAATATACATTCTTCTTTATTTGATAGATTTTTTCATTATATTGCTTTGCTTATTTTTCAATGTATTACTTTCATTCCATTTACTTTAATTTTTATGTAGTTGTATTTTCTTCTTATAGAGATACTCTTTGGGAGAATAGCACAAATATTTTGAGATTTTTGTCTTTCGTGCTTGTCAGAAAAAGAGTATCTTATTTGCATAATTGACCATCTCCCTCCTGATGAAGACAGGGTCTCTATGCCTTTTTCCTTATTTGTATTTGCATTTATATTTTTATTTGTAATATATAAAATATTAAGATTCAGCATGTAAATAAATGAGTCTTTTATTTAGTATAATTGAAACAATATGATTACTTTTACATTATAATGAAAAAGAGTATCTTTACCTTGTATCTTTCACAGGATCAGGAAATGAGGTTGGTATGAGTTGAAGATATTTGTAACAAATAGGAAAAAGTGATGGCTGAGGAATCAATCCATTCACATTAGACTGAACACTATGCATTCTAGCTAATCTTGCAGCAATCAGTCTAGATAAAAAAATTGATAATATAGTGCATAATAAAAAATACATCTTGATACACACAACATGTTTGAATGATCATAAATACACACAATGTTTAATGATAGAAACAAGTTTACTACAAAAATAAGTTTACTTAATATCTCAAGTCTGAATCTCAACAATTTCTAATAAAATAAATAAGGCTCATAAAGAAACTCCAAAATGAATTTTTGGTAAAATCCTAGGTAACCATGTGGACTGGAATAAATTTTTGTATCTAGCCCTGCACAGTAATCAGGCCAACCTAAATAATGTCACAACGTGCAATATCTGGTAACCAACTACCGATCATACTTGAACTTCAAATTAGCAAACTGTGCACAATTTTAAATTTCAAATATTTCATTCTTACTACAGACATATTCAAATGATAATAACTAGAAACTAATTTTACAAAGATTACATAATAAAAAACAAATATAAACTAAATATCACACAGTCTACAATGGGTGACAATTGGGCAATAAAGCTGAATCTATAACATAAATAAAATACACTTTTATGAAAACCTGAGTTTTAATTAACCAAGCAGTGGCACCCACCATAAAAAAAATAAAATGGAGTTAAATGGCACTCAGTGCAGTGCAATTTAACTCCACTTTAAACCAAGCAATATAAATTAATCATAAGCATACATTCTTATGAAAAGTAGAGTTTCTAATCAATATTACCAGTCTGAATAAATCTAAATACAAATATATGAAATATTTATAAGCACTTAATATACAATATAAAATATTACATACAACAACAATGTTAATTTTTAAAAAAACAAATAGCTTATCTAATCACTGCTTACAGGATCATTGGCACCAACTGGGACAACAGATTTTATAGTTCTTAAAAATGCAGCCACAATGTTCTTTGAATTATTATGTGGCTGTATATACTCCGCGAGGGAAATAATAATTCAAAATAATGTAAACAAAAATAATGATAAGAAAATAAAAGCATTAAATATAGCTTTAAAATAAATTTTATAGAAGATTAAAACAAGAGCTCACTACAAACTAATATTCAAAAACTTAACTTTCAAATAAAATTTCAAAATCTAAACATTAAAACATCCACCTCAAAAACTTAAATTGTAATCAAAAAAAAAAAAATTACTAATCAAACGCTTCAAAGGTTACTAACACACAAAACAAATTTTCTGCTTGTACACAATCACATTATGTCAATAAACAAAAGTGGCATTATACAAACACATCCCAACTTAGTAAACCAATTTGGTGTATTTTATCACCTGTACAGGCACCTACGATTTAGCCAAATTTTTTATTTACACCAACAAATATCTCAGAGCAACAATGAGATACTATGATTTAGTAGTTAAAGTTTGATTATTTACCAAATTAATACTATTAATGATTAGAAACAAGTTTGATATAAATTAATAAAGTATAAATTTTCAGTCGCTTATTTGAATGAAAAATTACCTATGAAAAAAAGCTACTGTAATAAATAGTATTGCAGTGATATTAAATATAGACTTAATTTCTCTGCATCAATGCAACAAATGCTTTAATTGTTAAAGATCCTACAAAATTTTTATTAAAAATTTTCTTCAGAATTTTTAAGTTGATGTAAAACTTTTACATGAGTTACGCAGTTTTTTTACAATGTAGAAAGTAGTTGTAGTGTTGAAATTTCAATTAAGATTCAGCAGCTTTAATTAAAATTATTTTTATTACCACTCAGATTTTCTTCTGTTTATCTTGTAAATGTTTTTATGGTTTGATGTATTTACTTTTGTAAGCTTCGTGCTTATTTCTGTAATACTTTGTGGTACATGAGAAGTTGTTTGACTTTCATCAATAATAAAAAAGATTATACATCATGAATAAAAAAAAAATATGGCACAGCAAAACATGAGAATATTTTATGAAAACTCAATAACATAAATTTCGAGAAATATCTTGAATAAAAACACTATTAGTAGCCATAGCAAGATACAGATGCTAAAATATATTTTGATTTGTAGCTTAGTGATTCACTCTTTATTCACAATAACTAAAATGATCAAGATCTATAATTTTAAACATATTCAGAACAATAGAAAAGTCTATGCCTGGGATGAGAGTCAAATACATGAATTTTTAAACTAAAGGTTAGAATAGGGCCCTTCAGTTGTAAGAGAAAAGCTCATACAGAAGTTGTTACATGACATAAAATAGAAAATGTGATAATATGTATGGCCTTTGAAACATCATACACTTAAGTAAAAAATATTTTTATTCATATACAAAACTATATCGTCTTATTGTACTGTTAGAGACTGAAAACATTCAATGAAATAACTAACATATTATCTTCAGAGCACAAACTTCAAATCAAACGTATAGTATATTAAGACAATTTGCATTTTAAAACTCATACTCAGCTTTTATTTATATAGTGTAAAAAAATTAGAATATACAACACAATTCTAATCTTTCTTAAGGATAAATCCGATGGAGCATATAAACAAAATTGCAATTAAAAGTGGATATAATTGGAATATATTTGAATATATTTAAAGATCTTTCTTCATCTTTTCTATTCATTACTAAAGATAAAGTTTAATCAAACAAAATTCTAAAAATTGCACATTCCTAATTCCATTTAAAAATCTTTTCATTTAACTTTATTGGAAATATAGAAATAGAAATATATATGAAATGTACTATAAACGTTTGTAAAGAAAAATTTTGAAATGTTACATAAATTTACTAAAAATATATATGTTATCATAAAATTAAAGTAAATATATTACCAAATTTTTTCACAATGAAATGAATATTATAACATATGTTTAAAAAATAAAGAATTGATACACCTATTTTTATTTTGGAAATTAAGTTTAAAACTCACTTAGAAATATGAGGATCTCGCACCATTTTTGTATCTAATACTTCTCCTGGAGAAAAACCATAGCACAATCCATTGGCAAAGGCACAGTGTAATGGGGCACAAAGACCAGCTTCGCACATCATCTGCATATTTCGCACTTCTAAATCTCTATCTATAAAGAGCTCAGTTTTTTCTCCATACACACGAATGAGTACAGCTTGATCTGGATCATCTTTCAGGTAACATTTAACTAAATGATTAGTTATACCATCCTTGAAAAGCTGGATCAAAATAAATAAAGTTGTGGAAAAATATAATAATTTGTAAACTAAGTTAAATAACACATGTTTTACATATATGAGTGAAAATATGAATGTTTATTAGAAATAAAATATGAAGCTTAAAATCATCACTAAGCATGCATTAAGTCTGCTACAAACGATACATTTTTGCATTTGGTATGAAAAGCAGGCAAAAATTAATTAAGCACACACACAATATTATTTGTCCTTACAACCAGAGCAGGGATAGCACATCTGGAAGTGGAAGTTACTTTTAAGGGTGCCATTTTTCAACACATATTGCTTTTGTCTTAAAATGTATGTTTTGGAAATTTAAAACAAAAATTTCAAAAGTTAAAAAAATTAATTCAGTTGGTTTTATGATTTGATGTGTTTATTAGTCTTTTTAGTATTTCTTGCTTCACTCATTGGTCTGTATGTAATATCTATTATCAAGATTTTATATTATGATACATTTTACATCCTTCTTATAGATCAGAAGTGTCTTTAAAAATAATAATACCATAGCTTTAACATGAGTAAAATAAGCACAAAATACTACTCGCTATTGCTCTGGATTTGATGATGCAAAAGATACCTGATGCAGCAAAAATCTCTTTCACATCTTAATATGATAAAAGAAATGTACTTAGAAGATAAGAATTTCTTACATTGTATTAAGATGAATTATGAGTAGAAGAAAATTTGTTGGATAAATTAACACATTTAATTATACAAATGAGTATATTCACGAGTTTTTTAAGACCTCATGAACGGCTAAATGTGACTTTATACATTTTAAATGTTGCCAGAAAATGCAATGATTTAAAATTTACAACAATTATTTCTTTTAATTTTGTTAAAAATAATACAGAAAACATGACCCAATTATAAAAGTTCTCCATAAGGAATATTTGAAAATGAAAGTAATACTTAAAATCATTCATTGATTTATTAAACTTAAGTTATAACAATGGACAAAAAAAGTTTAATATGGATTGAATAAATTAAATGTATAATGATTGCATATTTTTCATTTAATTAAAACAAAGTAAGATGATTATCTTTTAAATAGAATTAATAATGGAAAAATTTAATGCATTTCATTAACTGAATTATAATGTTTTACATTTTAATACAGGGGAAATCAAATAGTTTTAATTCATTATATTTCTTAGTAATATTTCATTATATGAACAATATACTAGACATAACAATTTTTTGTTCTTTAAAAGTAGCAAATTTACATCTCTTTATAAATATTTTATCATTTTTCAAATGCTTTCTTTTATTTGATTTGTATAATTAATGATCATAACTCACCATGACTTATCTTTGTATGTGTCTGTCAATTTTTGTATCATTTGTTTAATAGACATTTTAACAAATAAAACTTAAACTAAAATTTCTTAAACTTTAAGTTTTAGTAAATTTTATTTTCCCCAAATGTCAACAAAAATACTTTAAAACCCTGAGGGAAGAGATATACGACTGCAGGAAGCTACTATTTACTTCGTATAATTACAGTCATTTTGGAAGAAAATTCAGGTCCTGAATTTTCTCCAATCTGCCAAACTACCCCCATACACAATAATTCTTGTCAAATGGCAAACTGACTTGAATGTAGAATCATATCAATTTTGGCGGGTTTTAGATTGTATTACAGATTGAATGATATAAAATATGTGTAACAGTTTTTTTTTTTTTTTGCTCTCTTTCTATAAAAACATTTTATTAATTATGGTAGGAAAAAAGTTATAACATTTTAAAGGCTTCATAATATAAATGTATGCACTTTTTATCTTTCCCACAAATGGATATTTATGTCTGAATATATTTATTTCAACACTGAATTAATTTCCAGTCTTAAAAAACATCGATCATATCTTGAATAAAATGATTTGATGTATTCACACTTTCGATATTTTACCATTCATAATTTAAATTTCAAGCAATAGCATTCTTTAAATTTATCAAAGAGAATTTCATCTATAAAGATTTACTATTATTAATAGATTTAAAAAAATTCTAAGATGAAATCAATTTTAATTTACAATTTTATTTGCAGTGGTAAATTAAAATTTATATTAAGACTTTACAAAATAACACTAGTTACTAGCATAATATCTCATTTTCTCAACTAAAAAGGTTTAGAAATAGATAAGCTGGATTTAAGTATACTAGCACTTTAGAGATAGCCCTATTAAAATCAAATACATTTTGATAGTACTTTATTACCAAAAAAAGAAACTCTGTTATTTAAACACCAAGACACATTTCAGCATGAAAATTACCCCTACACAAGGATTAATAATTGATTATGTCGGTGTAATGTTTATCTATACAATTTATGCATAAATATATATTTATTTAAATACATATATGTATACTTATTTATATAACATACAAATATATATGTGTGTGTGTATACTTTCCTTCAGCATATACTTCATACGAAAAAATATAATTTGCTTTATTATTACTTATTTATAATTAAAACTTATGTATTTATGTGTGTATGTACACACACATATAACAACATAACACAAATTATATTTCTCTCACACAAAAAGTATCCTATATATAAAATAAAAACATTTTTATATATATATATATATATATATATATATATTATTTAAATAAAAGCATTTATATATATCCCCAAAATTTAGAAAATTCATACTTCCTTACACATTAGCAGATTTAATTAGATATATTTCATAATATTTTAATAAACAGATAAACAATATTTTGATATATTATTTTATAATTTGTTTTTATATACTAAATCCATTGATGTAGAATAGTCTTTAATTATAATACTAATGTGTATATATAAAATTTTTATTTAATCTATTCTTACTTCAAAAGCAATCCCATCTGGTTTCCAATTTTTGATCATGCTAATGACTTTAACTGCTCCTGAGCACAATGATGAAAAAGAATCATTGGATATTGCGATGTCCAATCTTGTGATCATACCATTTGCATTGTTGGGCATGATTGATTTCCTAATAAAAGTCCCACACAAATTATATATACTTCCTGTAAAAATATAATTCTACATTTAAATAATTTCCAAATCAATATAAAATAAGTTAAGATGCATTAAAATACGTCTTAATAATATTTAGGTTTTATGTTTTGAATAAATGAAATATAATTACATAGTTTTATTTTTACTTAAACTATTATTCAGATGTAATCAATACAGGTTTGATAAATTCAATTTTTACATAAAATATATAAAATTTTTAAGAAATAATTAAAAAACATGGAAAAGACAAAAGTTTTATCAAATCTTGTATATTACAAAATGATTCATTTTTTCAATATATATTATATGAGACAGAAAAAAAGGTTATGAAACCAAATTCAGTTAAATATGAATCCAAATTCATTTTTTCAATATATATTATATGAGACAGAAAAAAAGGTTATGAATCCAAATACAGTTAAATATGAAATGACAATTAATTTAAAAACAAGATAAAAGCATTATTTTTAGTTGTTTGTAATTCTAAAAATTTATAATTTATTTTTAAATTAATAAAAACTACTTAGTAATTTTTGTAACATTTGTAGGGTCTCTCATAGCAAAACAAATACACTGAATAATAAAAAAAATGTTAATTTACATAATTAAATTATATAATTTTAATCATATATATGTAATAAATAATTTAAATCAACTGTTGGTATAATAATGTATGTGGAGAAAAAAAAAGAATCTTACTTTTGGTACATAAGATTGAAATAATAAATTTAAAAAAACATTGTTTAATGTTTAAGCTCATTAATGTAACATAAAATATATTTTTATATTAATAACTAACACTAATATTTTACTTTTTATAGATTACATTATCTAAAATAATAAAGAATAATTTACAATAACAATTTCATGTTCAGAATTTTATCCTGATGAGTAACATAAATAAATAATATATGGTAAAAATAAAAGACTTGAATATAAATATTTCACAAGCAGCGGCATAATGCCATACCTTGTTATATTAAAATAATGTATTTTCGCGTTCATAAAAAGCAATTTTTTAAGATAGAAATCAAATAAGAGAAATCATTGAATATAAATTTAACATCTGATTAAACATCGATTCATGCATGTATATTTAGCTTTATGAGATAGAGAGTAAAAACAGTATGATCACAAGTACAGTTCAGCCGCAAAACTTACACAAACTCCGGTCAATCGCAAATGAGCTCAGAAAAGAGAAAGAGAAACAACAGAGCTGTTGCCAGATTCTAGAGTTGAATTACAAGCATTTCTTACTTGGTTAGTAAATCTTGTATTATGTATCCCACTAGAGATGTGCGGACTTTTAATGCAATAATCTAATTCTATGCACGTAGACATTTTAAGAAAGAAAAACAGATATAATTTAATACTGATCAGCATTAATTTGTAGCTTATAGTTTTATAACGTAATTATTTTTCTGCTAAATCTGAGTTTGTTTTAAAGTATAAATTTCTACGATTTGTATGAAATTTGACGATTTATCCTTATAGAAAGGGAATAAAAAACTTTGATTCCTTTTTTCATTTCTTATGTCTTACATTTAACAATGTATATTGTTAACCAAAGCATTCCTCATTCATTATTCTTATCAAAATTCATATTATCTCCAACATTTTTGAGTAGCAAATAAATGTTTTTAAAAAAAATATTATAACACTTTGCAACATAATATTTAATATTATTAAAGGAATAATTATTAATAATAATTTTATACGTTTAGTAAGACTAGTAGCCATAAATTTAAGAAAAAAAATTGTAGAATTTTCCCGCAATTATATTGGCCATATTTGTTAATAATAAAAAATGTATAATTTATGTGTATTAGGTAAATAAATAAAAAAAATATGATTTCTCATAGGAAAACGAGCTTTTATATGAGGTATGCTGCTTCTTCTGACCAAGGAAAATGTTTTACACTTTCGAGGCATGACATCAATAAATTTATATACAAGAGAATAGGTATTCACTCATTCTCACATCTATATTCTCTCTGTACTAATAAGAGATTAGCAATTCTTCTCCTTAGAATGTTTCAAACACGTTCTATACTACGTTTATATCTGTTAAATATGCTGATCAAACCAATTTAAGTATTTACGAAAATAAAACTATTTTCTATAATAATTGTGTAATGCCTGCAGCTTAAAGGGCAGCAATCATTCTTAAGATCCTAATATCATTCACCCACATATTATTTTCAAACATTCAACGTTAAATATCGACAGTCATTTTGCTTTGTAAAAGAAGCATATTTCTATGTCTTGATTTTAGGGGGAAATTTTCAGTTTCTGAAAACCCATTCCACAGTCAGAAAATAATACTTTGAGAAATTTTCAACGCTTTCATTAATATCCACAAGTAATCTATGGGTCCAATAACTTCCATTAGTAATCCATTAGTCGATTAGATCAGCATCTAATCGACTCAGCTAAGTCATAATGAGGAGACAATGTATTGTTAGAAAATCTTGAACGTACGTCAATTATTTTTAATCTATGGTTTTAGTCTATATCGTGTGTGAATCTATCAAGTGTGAAATAGCGCTAAAATTATATATAACAGCTTCAATTTACAGCACAGTCTAATAGATATATGCAAGGGCCTTAAATTGCAACAACTGATATACCAGCTTTTCCAATACTTGTCATGGTTAATACAGTTCGTATACAGTTATTCTAAACTGTTCTTGTTCAAAAGTTCAATAAGAATGCACTTGATTCATGGAAGTCCACCATTCATCCAGAATTTAAGAAAACAACAAGTTTTCATGGAATCCATGCACAATTTGTCACAAGAGGATAAATTTAGATAAAAAATTGTAAGGATGTAATCACAATACTCTGGCTTATGAAATAAGATGTAGCCATACTTTAATTATTCCTTAAAGGTATCATGAGTATATAACATAAAGTAAAAAGTCGGGTGTAAATTCTTCATTTTATTAAAAATCGAACCCACAGAAATTCTACTCATATAATTAAGATTCCACCATCTCACCTACATCTGACTACACTGTTTTTACATCCTGTGACACTAACTGTGTAGCAACAATGCATTTTCATTTGAAGATTATTTATGTTTCTCTTGATACTGTGAGTCTTGAGTTTTTATACCAAAATATCTATATTCATCTTGTAAGGTATTTCAATTTTTTTGAGACACTAGAAAAGTACAAAATGAAACACATGACACAACTTACTCATTTAGCAGATCTTAAGCCAATAGAATAAATCTAGATATTTTTCAAACGTTTGTTCGAATTTTGTAAAAAAGGAAATAAATATACTTGCTTTCGTATGAACACTATTAAGATGATGAGACAAACAATTTCCCCTAACATTCATTAGCATTGATAAATGATTATAAGATCGTCCATAAAAGTAGGTAATGGTGTTCCGGTTTGGTGCTTTATGTTAACTAAATGCTTATAACTCGCATCGAGGAAAAAAGACAAATTGATTCAATCAATAGAAACATTAGAGGTTAGTTGAACATTTATAATTTAAAAGCTGACAATAAACAGATTTTCAAGATTTGAGATACCATTCCCATAGGTATTATTTTACTTGGAAGATATTGCGACTGAAACCTAATTTAAAAGACCCTGCCACCTTTAGTGAACAAAACGGATTTTCGGTTAAGTAGGTTAAAAACTTTTAACTTTAGATAATGAGAACTCTAACTTTCGAAATCAGGGCACCGTGATCTATTGCACAACTACTTCAACTAAGCAGAAAGTATAAATATTGCACTTTATTGTAATTCCGTAAGTTTCTGTCATCTCGTTTCAACCATTCAATATTGCTAAGTACTGATAAACCCTGTTGCCATTAGAGATGTAAAATTCCTGGGAAGTTTGAAGCATGGAATTTATTCGGGAAAAACCGGAAATTTTGAGGGAAGAAACTCAGTCAATCATATTTCGTTTTATAAATAATTTTTCTGCATAGGTATGAAGTGAAGTGAAGTAAAAATTGTCATCTGTAAATGATTTTTAAGCAAAGTGATACTTTGTTCAAAACATTTTCTACATCAAATAACAAAATTACAATGGAAGGACACAAGTTGAAACGTCTCAAATCTCTGCAAATGGCCGGCATCTTTTTCCAAATGCTCTGTGAAATTTCAATTGCCGTATATAAAAATAGAAATAATTTAATCAATGAATTTTTTTTATATATTACGTGGCTTCAATAGTTAAAAACTTTTACATTTTTTAAGAAGTTTCAGATTTTTCCACAATTTTAAAAGTTTGGGAGCATTGAAAATTCATGAGAATTTTTTAAATTCTATGGGTAAAAACCTGGTTTATTCCAGGGAATAAACCGGGATTTTTCTTATCTTTACAACATTAGTTGAGATACCTTCCACATCAAAATTTAACATCAATCTATAGAGTGCTCTTATACCCATAAGAAACACAATGGATTTTGGCTAGATCAGGTATAATACATTAAAAACACGAGAGTAATATTTTTTTTAAAAAATTTACCTTCTATCCTGTGTAAATACTTTTTTTCAAATATTAATTTATGAGCGGTAAATTAACGAAATGTTTTCCATCGGGTGGTATTTTAGACTTCAAAGATAATGATTTCGTTTTAAACACAAAATAATTTATTTCATTTTGATTGAAATACAGCCTAAGAATAAAGGCGTTGCCTCGTAAATTTATCACATTCAGGATTCTGATCAATATCTTTTTAATTTAGAAATGTATTTCTGTAGATGTAATGTAAGAGAATGGATACTGATTCTTGATTTATAATAGAATGAAAATATGTCATTCATTTCTAGAAATGTCACGCTTGATATATTTTTTTCACTATATTCGTTTCTTGGCATGGATTTTTTCTAATAAACTGGTCACATAAATCTTCATTTTATTCAAAGAACTTGTATTGTGCGGCTGTTTTCAGACCCAAATAAGCTATTATTTCGGCTTTACGACTCAATCAACGAAGTAAAAGTCACTATTATATAAAACACTACAATTATATAAATGAAATATTCCTTTCACAGATATACGTTTGATTGTTCTTATAACCGCAGCCTTTATAACTAGTAGAAGAAAATAATGTTATTTGTAAAAAAGTGTTTAAAAATTAATTTAATTCATGCTCGATATTTTTTTTCATTATTTTAATTTCAAAAAATAAACTTTTCAGTGTTGATCAAGTAAAATTAGAAGTTTTTTATATCATTTTATAATAAAATCGATTGTTCAAATGTCCAAATTAAATTAATCATTTGTTCAGTAAAAAGAATCTCACAAAAGGATCAAATTTATTTTATAATTATAAATAAAGATAGGTAAATTAAACAACTTTTTATTTGTTTAATTATATTTGTGATTAAAGGAATTAAAAATTGAACAAAATAATTTTTATTATAACTTTAATTAATGCTACAACATTTCGTATCATATCTTCACGTAGGTCTGTGAAGAAATTTGAAAACATGCACAGTACATTTCTATTATAATGCATTTATATTATCATTCGGAAAATTCCTTAAAGATTTTCAATTGACTCTATTTGATTTTAATCAAAAACTGAAATAAAATTTGAAATTTATATCAAATAAAAATAAAGTACGGCAAAATTATAAACAAACGAATGAAGTTGCATGAATTAATTTCATTTTTTTGAGACACAATATTTATGTGAGGAACCCCCATTACTATACCCAGATCGCAACAACTGCTCGCCGATTCGAACTTCTCCCAGACTGAAGTTTAGTATTGGTAGAAAAGAACCAGTTGGACTCTCGCTCGTATGCGCGTTACACACTAATCTAATCTTGCTAACTTTATCTGCATCATTATGTATCGTCGAAATTAAATTATTTGTTAGACGTTTCCTAATTAATCTAAATATACAGTAACTGCGTTTAAATTGATTCTAAAATACGGTAACTAAACTAATATTTTTAATATCAAAGTAATCCCTATAATTTATTCTAGTGTTCGTATTTTGTTTCGGAACATTAAAAGAAAATTTAGCGTATTTTTTGACATATTAGATTAAGTATCAAATTTACATAATTTCTGTTGTTGTTTGAAATGTAATGAAAATCCGTTTGACGATTTTTAATATTTTTAAATAATAGTCTGGTGATGGATGAATCGATACCTCATCATATGTTTCTAGACCACTGCAATGAATGGTTCTACAAGTTAAATATGCATAAACGTTACCAGCAGCAGAATCTTCTTTAAGTTAGGATTAATTTTTTTAAGATCATTCTGTTAAGGTCTATATTCAAAGCACGTAACCTTCTGGTAACAGAAATCTTTGCTGATTTCTCAACCAAAAACTTTAACATGTCTATTTACTTTCTGTAAGCATAGTTCTTATCCAATTCTAGGAGAATTAGCAATTTTGTAATTAACTAACTTTATATAAATTTGGTTTTTTTAGGAATGATGTACATTTTAAAATAGGACGTATACCTATAGGGAAAATAAATATTTTGAAAAGCAAAATTAGCATAAATAAATAGTTTATTATAAAACTTTAAATGTGCATAAACGTCCCAAGGGAATAGAAAGTTTAAGCACTGTTCTTCTGTAGAATTTGTTTGTTATAAATATAACCAAAGAAATATTCTCCAATCAATGAATAATTACGTAATGCTCACCACGTAAATCACACTATGGTCATTAAAATTTATACACCAAGATATCAAAAAGTGTCATTTATTAGACAAATATATAATATTGGAAATAACAAGTGATGACTTTTAGAGAATCGATTTTTTGAAAATCAATATCCTGAACAAATTTTATCAATTATAATACAGATTGGGGATTAATTCGAACAGAGATTGGGTGGAAAATACAGATATATTTGCCTAAGCAGCATTAACACGATACTACAGATCATCGACTATACTGACTAATGATAACAAACACTTCATTCGGTATCACTGCTTAGCTGTTTTCTGTTAGTGAGAGAAGAAGAAAATATACTGTAAAAGGAGTGACCGAAAATTTTTTGCATCAGAAAATTTATGTCTACAATTTACGGTCGTATATAATCTTGTTGAAATGGGAGGTTTCACAAAGTTCCAATAAAGGGTTTTGCTACAGACATGAAGACAATACAAAAGTAATGGTTACTGTTCGAAGTATCTCCAATACGAATAAGCGGTGATCAAGGCATGTATTCACAGGAACCTTACACAAAAGTGATAAGTCAGTTATACGATATCGTTCGCAAAAACTAACATTGTGAATTCTACAAATTGCCACTAACCCACATGAGATTATCATGATGCTGTCAACAGAATTAGCTTGAAAACATGACATCAGACTATTCTTGATTTCAGGATTTTCTATTGAGCACCCAGTTAAAGACATCCCCTTTCTTTAATGTAATGTCAAAGGTAACCAAATATTTGATCGCCAAAGTGACAGTCTATGCTGCTGCGCACGTCGTCAAGTTATTCTTGTAGACACTTGTTGTCTTGCAAATAATATAACTTCTTGACTTATGGTGTGGCTTGAGATCTATTAAGACAATACCGGCAGCATATCTGTATTCTCTGCTGTTAGTAATATTGAGCAATTTAGACACAGCAAAGTGTTTCATTTTACCAACAGCCTGTTCCTTGTACTTAGCCTTGAGTAGGGCTCTACCAGTTAGATGGATGCAGCCGGACGAGAGTCTTCGTAATTTAGAAGCAAAGACCAAGCAGAAGACCTCCGAATACTTGACATGCCACTCCCAGAGGTATCATTTCACTTGGAAGACATTGCGACCATGACATATTTAACGTGCCTCAGCCACCTTTAGATAATATGATAGATCTTCAATTATCCATCATTCGGCAGATAGTCTTAGAACCTCGGCTGACATATGATATCATAAACGATACAATAATTCCACACGTCATGCGATATGATAAGCCACAACAGCGGAAGCCTCACTACTACTTTACCAAATTAAGAAATGTGTTAATAAGCATTGCTCTCTCTTTTCGTAAGGCATCATAATTTTTCACCAAGCAACAACATTCAATATAAATAGTTATAAGGAATCAATTGTTCAAAATTTCTTCATTTAAGCAAATTACAAGCATCACTATTTGACATGATTGAGTTGGAAAGCTAGACATTTGTGTATCCCCGCATCTTCCTTTGGCGAAATTTTTACGTGCGCAGACTGCCGAATTATTGCGTAGCAATTTTCATTGTCACAAAAACATTATTCTACATTCATTAATGCATATTATAGGTCAATTGTATAACATAATGCTTACAAAGTTAAGTGTCAAAGCCATTTTTATGACGTAATTGATACTTTTTTTTTTTTTAAGATTTCCAATAAATAAGAAATAAAAAATTTTATTTCTCTTAAAAAAAGTAGAATTGTAAGATAATTTTTTTAAGAAATAAGCTATTATAATTCACGATAGTATAAAACACAGTAAATCACTGAATAACACTATAACTCCTTAAATCAAATATTTATTTGAATCTGAAAATGTAATATGTTCTCATAATAAAACAGTGTTCAAATAACAAAAAGTAACAGGGATAAGAAAAAAATATGACGTTGTTTATGAGGAAATAATGAAACATAAATTTCGATTCTTAAAGGAGTTTTTATCACTTTTACACAAGGGCGACTAAGCAACCACACGTGTGCATACTTTCTTATGAAATATATTTTCCTAAAAAGTTTCCAGAACAATTGATGATTTTTTTTCTTTTTCTATTTAGTTTAAATGCTTACCTTGTTCATCAGATATTTAAGGTTTGAAATATCAAATTTATATTTTACCTAGATTTTTGTTTTTTCAGAGAAACTTAAAGGGTAAATTTGTGAATTTTTATTCGGTTTGCTTTTTAAAAATATAAGTGGGAAAATTTCCATGAATTGTTTTGAACCCTTATCCAAAATAAAAAAAATAATTAAAGACATTTTTTAATTTACACTAGATTCGAATTTTTTTTATTATTTCTAATGGCATGCATCCTTAAGCAAGTAAGTACATTAGCCCATTTGCCGCAACAATGCTGGAAACTGCTACTCATTTCATCGTTACCAAGTGGGCACCTGTGAACCAAGTCACGGAGTTACGAGTAGCATCGCCCACGCCACACCACCTCAAACCCGTTTATAGGGCAGGCCACATTCATCTATCATCTGAGGTAAGGACAAGAAACGCAGAGAGAGAAAGAGAAAGGTTTAAAAAGGACAAGCTGCGCCATAAAGGAAAGGACAAAGACAGGAGAGAGAGAAAGAGGAAATACATCCATGCCCGCACCGGGTTTCGAACCCAAATCTCCCTATCCGTAGTCAGACACGCTGACCACTAGACAGAGTAGGCGGCAAATGCTGTATATAAAAGTAAAGAGTTGTTGTTTAAAGATACATTTTTGTCAAAAATATTACGTTTGAAATAGATATTTTTATTCTATGACCATAAAAATCAATATGTTTGAAATATTAAATTAAATATTTTATCTCTCTTTTATTATTACTATTATTATTTGAATTCACACATACACACACAAATTTGAATGTAAAAAAGATCAGCCTATTAGAAGGTGTAATTTTGAGTTTATAACTTTCATCGATTTGAATATTCGCATGTCATATTTATAAAATAAAAAATAATTTAATAATGGCTTAAAATTTTATACATATTATGTACTTTGTCTATATATTGGGCATTATAAACTAATATATAATCACAGAAAACTAATTTAAGCACATTTTGAGCTACACCAGCACCCTCTGGATTCAACTAGTATTCGAAAAATTATGACACTAAATTTTCTATTGGCGAAACACCATGTTTCATAAAGTTTATTAACTCAAATTTTACATTTCTATAGAAAAATGACTCAAAAGATACCAGTCAGTGACCATTGTAAATATAGGATTATTAACTTTATATTGAAAAAAAAAAATCTTTGCCTTGAAATTGATTTATTTTGTTAAATATTGCTTATATATAAATATTTTTAGCCGTTTTGGTGCTAAATTAATATTCAAATGTTAAATTAAGGATTACAATGTAGTGCTTATTTAAAAAATAAAAGTAATTTAGCAGAGGTGTATTGAAAAATTAAAAATAATGTTAATGGAAATTTGTAAATAATGTTTTAAAAAATAACAAATTCTGTGTAATAGATTTTCAGAGAAGCGATTCATTGTTTCAAAAAGCTTTTCTTCTGAAACCGAAAGACAAATAAGTTCCAGACGTAGTAGTCTCAAATGTCAATATTTTTACCTACATACGCAGATTCCACGTATTTTCTCAGCAATCTAGCTAAAACTATCTGAGTACAGAGAGAGTTCACACATTTTTGTAACGATTTTTATTTTCTCCAAAAAACTAAATATTATTTTAAAAATAAAATGAAGGTGGCACACATTGTTATAGTGTTTAATTATCATTATTTATAGTGCATTAAAAATATTGTTTGCTTTAAAATATCGCTGAAAAATATGGACAATGGATCGAAGATAATTAATGTAAAAGAGGAAAGAAACGTCAAAGTTTACATTTGATTGGGAAAAAGGTAAAAAATGCATACCCAACAAAAGTAAGTAGACCTTTCATGCTTTAAAGGAAAATCTTACTACACAAAGATATAGTGTAAAAGATTTAAAAATCTTTGATAGAACTGTGGATAAAATTATGAAATCTGATTTAAAGTTAATTAAAGCAAATAACACGATGTTCGTCGCCTTACATGTTTCTCAGCGTAATACTGTATGCAGATTGTGTATGAAAATTATTTGGCACAAGAAAAATGGAAATATGTTGTTAAGGTTGAATATATTTGGGCTCAGATTTACTGTACGGTCGCTCTTGGCGCGATTTTCCAAAGTTGGCGATAAATAACATTTTCTGGCAACCCAACCAATTTTTACCAATTACAGATGAGAGATTCCGCCCAATGAAAAATGGAGGATTCTAAAAGGGAACCGACCAATGAAAAATGGAATATTCTGTTTATTTTCAGACCTTGCTTGTCCAGATTGGCGAAGTTGACGAGATGTTAGGCAAATTTTTGAAAACGTCGCCAAGAACGACCGTATAATAAATTTTTACCTATATTTATCTGATTGCAACCAAAAAAGATCAATTTACTAAGGAAAAACTAGAAAAAAACTTTATAAATTGGTTTAAAGAAAACAAGAAAAGTTTTTTTTAAAGTTTTATAATTATTATTAGATTTTCTAATAATGGAAAACTTAAAATATATAAGGAAAAAAGTGTCAAAATTAATTCGGATTTCTAACAGAAGTATTTTATATCTATTTTCAAAGAAGAAAATCCATTCTTTTATACAAATAATCTTCTATGTTAAGTTCAATCAGGATAATGCCCCAAGCCATACCTATAAACCTACTTCTCTATTTTCTGAAAAAATGAAATTAAAGTTAAAGCTATTCCCTTTAAATGGACCTCATCCAAGTCTCCTGACGTTTCACTTATGGATTACTGTGCATTAGGACTTTTAAAATAAGTTCTTTATAAGGCGCATCCCAAAATATTGGATGGACTCTGGAAGATAGCGAAGAAAGAGTGGAACAGTATCAGCCTTGATGTTTTAGGAAAAGGACTTATATCTTAGAAATCAAGACGAAATATACTTCAGAAAAAAGATTATCAGATTCAATACATTAGAAAATAAAATACTTTTGCTTATTTAATTATATCCTTGCAAAATCGTTACAAAAATGTGTGAACACCCCCTGTATATATTTGCCAGTGTTTATTGAATGCTACCTTAAATATAACAGACCTTAAATGGAAAACATTTTCAGAAACAATTGGGATCTAGGAAAAAGAAAAATATTCCTGGACAAGAAAGCATTAATTTGCATTTTCTAACAATTTTGTAAGGTTCCTTATAAATTTTGCTCTTTAAAAAGAATTTATATGCAAACTTCCATCCTGAAACGAAATACATATATTGATCTATTTTTTTAAATATGTAGTATTATTTCAGGTTTATCGGAAATTGATTTTTCCATCTTGCTCATGAATGAAAAGATTATATATCAAAATATATATACAATTTATCTAAATATCAGAATAATTATTAATGAACTATACAGATATATGTAAAATGCGTAAATATTAACTTGAATTCCTTCTGTACTAATAAACAAAAATATATCTACACAAAATAAATGGTTGGCGATTTCAGAACAATTCATAACTTATTTGCTAATACAATAAAGTTTATGCCACTTTTTTATATCTTTATGGATTCCAAGAAGATTATACGGTTTTTATCAAGTCATTAAGGCAATTTTATGGAGTAATTAAATCTGTGTTTTACACCTTCTTGCAGCACAATACATTTCAAGAATTTTTATGTAACTGTATGGTAAATAAAGTAAAATCTGTCGAGAGCGATATCATAAAATCTCATGGAGAACAACTTATTTTTGAAAAATTATGGATGGCATAAATTAAATGCACATGTGTGTGGGGTGGGTCCAGGCAAGTACCAAATGCTAAACATTAAAACACAGACAAATCTATCGTAATTTTAAACCAAAAGCAATTGAAGAAATCAATATATGGTATCGGAATTTTCATCACCATACTCTCCAGAACATTAAGTTACCTCATTTCCTTCTGAGTACAATCATATCATCAATATGATCTTAAAATTGATTAATGATAATCGAGGGAAAATCGTTTTTGTATCAGTCGGATTTAATTTGTTTGCCTTTCTTTAGTTCCTTTTGTTCATAAATCATAAGGATTTACCAACCAGAGCTCTAATAAAGATGGGGTAAAAATTTACTATACGGTCACTCTTGGCAACTTTTTCAAAAAATCACCAAAAATCTCGCCAACTTCGCCAATCTGGTCAAGCGAGGTCTGAAAATAAACAGAATATTCCATTTTTCATTGGTCGGTTCCCATTATATCAGAATCTCCCATTTTCCGTTGGTTGGAATCCCTCACCTGTATTTGGTCAGAATTGGTTGGGTTGCCAGAAAATGTTATTTATCTCCAACTTTGGAAAATAGCGCCAAGAGTGACCGTACAGTAAATCTGAGCCCAAATATATTCAACCTTAACAACATATTTCCATTTTTCTTGTGCCAAATAATTTTCATACACAATCTGCATACAGTATTACGCTGAGAAACATGTTAGGCGACGAACATCGTGTTATTTGCTTTAATTAACTTTAAATCATATTTCATAATTTTATCCACAGTTCTATCAAAGATTTTTAAAAGATGGTGTGATTAACCAGAAGTTGGAAATACCAATAATGTTTGAGTTTTCCACTCTCATGGAACATAAATCAATTGATTATCTTGGCGAGAAGCGCTAAGAAATTAAGGAGACGGTTAAAATCACGAAAGCACAATTTGGGATAAAATGACCCAATATTATTTTAAGTGGTGTGTTTGATTGAATTGTATTTTTTTTACAAAAGTTGATTTTCATTTGTAGCCACCCACTCAAATATGTGGCACATTTGTTTGGGATCAGAATTCGAATAAATGATTTCCTTAATAGTCAGAAATAATTGAACAATATGGCCAAAAAATGCTCTTACGAAATTAAACGAAAAACTCTAGCAAATGGTAGTGAATATTAAATTAAAATTAATAAACATGCAACAAGAAACTATTTTAAGTTATTTTGCATTTTTTTATTTAAATTTCCGATTTTTGCTAATGTTATTTTGTTTCATAATGATTTCACAGACAATCCATTTTTATTATTTTCCAAAATTAATGAATCTACAGAATTTAACATTATACCACCTTGGAAGCTTAAAATCTCTTGAAAAATTATCAAACCATTAATATCCGTTAAACTTGGCTGTTGTTCATCTTAAAATAAAAAGTCTACAAGAAATTGTACTTCTACACATGCTGTTTAAAATTCATAATCTTTGTCAACTTATTATTTCCATATAATCAATGATTTTTTTTTTTCATATACAAATAATAGAAAAGTTTTCCAATTAAATTTTTTTCAAATATTAAATTCAACTTGTACTACTTATTTCACTAAATGCCAAAATATACTTATTTTTTAAGAAATATTTCCAGATTATTATAGCTGAACGATTTTGAAATGTATATGCAACAAATTGGTTCTGAACTTCATGTTGATCCTATCAATCATTTCGAAGGTTAAACAATTGCTTTATCAGCATACCAGAAAAGTATGATTCAGCTCTTTCTTTTCTTTCTTATTAAAAACAGCTTTTGTCTATATTTTGTTTCATTAATAATGGATTTCAAGTTTATTATCAATGAAGTATATTAAAATTTATAGCAAAAACTTTGATATGAAACATTTTTTGAATTGATGTTATCATAGCAAACATTTTCATGGTTGTAGAAATGTTTTAACAATAAAAAAGGAAAATATAATGTAAAATCATGCTCTCTTTTTTATAAATACTTCTAATTCTTATTATATTATTTCCATTATATATTATAAATTCATATTTTAGCAAACTGGATAATGGTGACTTTATTGTTTAGCATTCAAAGGATAATTTTAAAAAACCTCATTTCATTTTGACCGGATTCCAGAAATTTCTGAAATTTGGACAGATTACCATCGTTTAAATTTTTTTCAAGCTTTTAAAGTAAGAAATTCTTTAAATCAAGAGAAGACATAAATAAAGTGTAACTAAATTAGATGATTTTCTTTTGTTTTTAAAATTTTGTTTAGAATTTTTTTATAATCAACTGTTATGCGGTTATTTATTAACAGAAAAACTTAAGTTTTGTAAAAGATTAACAGGAAAAATATATAATTTATCAATATTTACTTTTGCAAACTCTTATTTCTATTAAAATATATATAATTAGGTTTAAAAAATGTTTCGGTGTTAAATATACATAGATACTATTTTTTTTATCGAACTACAACTATAACTTGTTAATAAAGACAATAACATCATTTAATGTTTTCTGATTATAATCAGATTATTAATTAAGTATTTGTTATATGTAGTGTCTAATTTCAAACTATCTTAAATTTTCCTATTAAATGGTAAATCAATATTCTTTATTCATTCATTATTTTATTGGAATTTGGACCATAATTTTAAGAAAATCTGATTCTTATTTATAGTTTAAATTTATTAATAATATAATTTATATTTTTAATATGAAATTAATTCTAGCCTTGGAGCAGCAGGATATTCTCCAATTCATGTTTAGAGAGTAAGAATTTGAATATAGATAAATAATAAAAACATGTGACTGAAGTGATAACAGTCGAAAATTTAATTAATGATAATCTAATATAACAAAATTGTTGTACAACTTACTTTGTATTGTTGATATATTGATAAACTCCCATCATTTCAACATCAGAAATGAAATGTTGTTTGAGAATCCCCAACCATTTCTGCTATATTTAAGTTTTGTAACTGAAAAATAGATGAACTGATGGCTACCTGTATGGCTATAGTGCCACACAGGTTTATCTGATGGCTTTAGTGCATTCGACATTGAGGCCTCTTAAGGGCTCCATGTCATCTAATAGCGACAATCAAGCAGAAGACTTCCAAACTGAAACACTCCTAGAAGTATCATTTCTCTTGGAAGACATTGCTACCACAATGTAATTTACATGCGCTTGTCATCGCCAAGGAATTGGCGAAAATTGGCGGTCTTCGGCTTGCAAAGGTTCAAAATTACTACCTTCAAGCCATGATTACGATTTATGAGCTTATTGGGATACCTCAGTCTTCACTAATAAGGTACGTATTATGTAATTAAAAGGAGTAAATATTATTTGCAAATTCTGGCTACTGATGAAAAGGCCTTTTATTCACAAATAATATGTATATAATGTTCTATTCACAAATATTGTAGTTGCAAATGAGCAATTTCTAAAATTATCAAAAATATTCTTGTAATAATACTATTTAATAACTCTAAAAATGTGATATCACTTAGCATTTCATTATGTTATATCCTAGAAATCCTTAGTCTTAAAAAACTATCAGTAAAAAAAATATATATTTTAAATATATCTTGTTTGTTATGCACATGCAAAAGTATAATTTTCCATTACCCGATATAATAACACGTTTTGGAGATTGATTTAATATTATATATATACTTCAAATTTTGCGAGAAATTTTAGAAAATTATCATGAGGTTAATAAGCAAAATTAGGTTTATTAATTATTATAACAGCTGATTAAATGTATAACAACTGATTAAATGTGACATTAAAACTACCACAAATTAAATCAACTAATTATGTGTTACTGAAAATTATCAGATCATATCAATCTTCTATCCTTTTGAAAAAATAAATCGAGGTTTTCATAAAACCATCACACAAATTGCGTAACCCTTGAATATATAATTTGCGTTGGTGTGCATATGTATGTAATAGATATTTACGAGCAGATGAGAATTTAAATAAATTCACTGTTAAGTTAGTGGAAGACATGATATCAAGCATTACATTTTAAAATGTATAATTTTACAAAAACATTTTATATACAATATAAATTATTTTATAGAAATATTAGAAATATTTCATTCCAAAAAACTATTTAATAATATTACCAAAAATAATTATCAGAGCATAAAGTTTGTGAATAAATTTATACTCTTTACACGCGTACTTATTTTTTGATACATAAAGAACAGTATTACTATAAAAATAATTTCAACATTTGAAAAATAATTTTCTTGAAACATTAAATACAAACTGAAACTTTATTATACTGTTATCATCATAGGTAAAACAGGGTGCTTAATTATTTTTAAATTAAAATTCTCTTTTTACAGCATTTTCTTAAATTGACTTATTTGTTTTGATTAACATTTGAGAAAAAAATGTAAAAAAATAAACAAAATACAAAATTAAATAACTAGCAGTTTGATGAAGTCTTTTAGGAATTTTTTTTAATGGTTTGAAGGGAGTTAATTTAAAATTTTTCATTATTTATTTTGAATAGAAAATTAATTAAAATGTTAAAATATATGAAAATTATATAAAATATATGATCACCTCAAAACTCAATTAAATTAAAGGCAAAGTTTAACTTTAAAAGGAAATATTAACTTACTTTACTTTAAGAGTGACCTGATTCTCTAGGAGTCAAAAGGCAAAATAAGTCGAATTCTTTCCTTGCTAGTAAAACTGTAACTGTAATCACGAAATTAAAATTACCTTGAAGTCTTTCATTTATGAATACATGGGTAAGGAAAAAAACATCTGAAATTTATGACTTCAAGATTCTAATAAAAAACGATAGCAATTCTTATCAAGAGTATATAAAAAAATAAACAAGTGAAAGAGTAATCCTGTTGGATGTAGAGGTAAAAGTTCTAAAAAGACAAGATTTCCCCTTTACCGAGCATTTCGAGGATTTTTAGTATTGTTTTCAAGGTCTCTGAAAGAAATGGCTTTTACGCTGTAGATTTTCTAAGGCTTAATGCAGACTTTAAAGAATAAAACAAAAACTGTTATCAGCTTATATAATATCAACAAGTTATTGATCAATCAATTTCTAAAGATAATTTGTTTATGTCTGCGGCAGGTGATTTTTTATTATCAAAATCAAATACAAAAAATTCTGCTTACATGAATTTTAAATTTAGCGTCGTTATCTGTTTTTTAAACATGTAATGCTTACACTATTTTTCTTTCCCAATTTTATTTTTGCTTATTTTCTGGTCTGGATACAGTTCTGTTAAAATAAATATTATTGTCAATTCATGAATGAGAAATCATTTACCATTTCAAATAAGCTTTAAAATGTGATTAAAAAATAAATTTTTTAACTCTTTAAAGAAAAAAATATTAACTTCGTCTAGGAAAATTCTACAGATGCTGTAATTAAGAACTAAATTTTTTTTTTATTTCTCACAATCCATTTCATTGAAATTTTTAAAGCATCTTCTCGGTGCCAGTATGATTTTCAATATAAATTAATATATCAAGGTAATGATTCACTTAAAACTTTTTGCAAATGTATGATGATAAATATGTCCTGTGTCGATTAAATTACAAAATATTTTATATTCCTTGAAATAACGATGGTAACAAAAATATTGCTAGTTTAACACAATTCATTTAACATAGAAACGATTTTATTTATGTCATCGGAGCTTGGTTGAAACGTTGCAAGGTTGTTGTTGTTTCTGATGACATTCGGCAGCGCCAAGCCCGCCCGTCAGAGACTAGGCGAATGATGTCAAAAAGAGAGCGACTTTCGTTTTTGAATAGAGCACCCTCATGCGAAGTATGACTTTTATGAACTTCTTTGACTTTTATGAATGGTGGAAGTATGACTTTTGGCTCAGAGATGGCAGCACCATCTGAATCTTCCAATTTTAGAGATTGAAACCAGTGAAGACCCAAAGCCTGGCCCCAATCACCCCCAGAGGAATTAATTTGGAATGGTTACATGAAGGACATAGCGACCCGACATATTTTACGTACCCCAGTCGCCATTAGAGAACACGACGGATCTTCGGCTAAGCCGGGATTCGAACTCACCACCTTTTGATAACGAGAACGACGCCCTAACCAACCAGGCTACCACGTCCACGTTGCAAGGTAAAAGTAATAACTGTGTGATAATCACATCAAATCATTTTCTATTAACACCACAAAAACTTAGCAAAGTCTTTCCGTGACATTCAGTTTGAAATTTGATGGACAAATTCTTGGATTAAATAGAGGCTTACGTCGATTTTAAAAATTGATATTATTTGAAGTTATTTTAAATTATCTTGGATTCTTTCCAACTAAAACTGCTCTCTCTGTTTTATTTTTAATTTGTTCTGCGTATATCTGTAAGGAGTAATCTCAAATAGAATTTTAGTTTGATGAACAGTTATATAGCATAACACCATGTTAACATACATACGTGATGGATGTCAAATTAGCATACATAAATTCCTATTAGCATAGTGTAAAATCCATGTTATGATTTAAAATTAATATTTTTGCCTAAACAAAAAATCTATTTTGTTTCTTATAATTTACCATTTTTAGCAAAATTGATTAGAGATAGCTTTTGTTACAAAGTAAATATGTAGTATTCAAAATTTCACAAAACTATTATAATTCTATTATTTTCTTTTATTTATTGACAGTTTTCTCTTCGCCTTTTTCGGTTATCATATAAAAATAAATTGACGGCTTACATTTTATCGTTTCATGGAACTTTAAAAAAATGTTCAATAATGCAACTGGACAAGTGTTCAAACATAAACATCTCGGGTAAATATTTTTACTGCAAAATAAGAAAAACACTGAAAAATAGTAATTGACGGCTTACATTTTACCATTTCATGCAAGTTTGAAAAAAATTTCAACAATGTTATTGTTCAAACATAAACTCAGGTAAATATTTTTACCGTACCTGAAAATTCAAGCACCTGGTGAAATGAAAATAAATAGCATTATACTGTAACCATATGTACTTAATGACTCAATAATTTTGAGCGGTGTAAAACATTATGATTTTCTTTTAAAAAAAGAATTTTTTAAAGTGAAAATTTTTGTATGGCATTGTAAATAGTTTATCATGTATTTAGAGTATTTATTCATAATAGCTTTTCTTTAAATTAGGGTTTGTCTTAAATAAATCGACTATCATTGTTAAGATTTGTGAGCGGTCGCTTAACCTGTCTAGTGGTAAGCGTAACTGATTATGGAGGACCTGGGTTCGAATCCCGCCTCGGGCATGGATGTACTTTCTCTTTCTGTTATTCTTATCCTTTCCTCAGATGATGGATGAATGTGTCCCGCCCTATAAACGGGTTTTGTGATGGTGTGACGTGGGCGATGCTACTCGTACCTCCGTGACTTGGTCCACAGGTGCCCACCGAATAACGATAAAATGAGCAGCAGTTTCCGGCCTTGTTGCGGCTAATGTACTATACTTGCTCAAGAATGCCCGTCATTAGAAAAAAAATTATTTTTAAGTGTGTTCATTTGATGAGAGAATGACATAAACTAGCTCAGACATTAATATTAATCAAACTGGCAATACTTTCAACTTAACATCTTGAATTATTAAATTCATTCATAAAACTTACTGTAAATTTTTTGTTAATTTTTACCATATTTTGTGCATGAAATATCACTTAATGAATATTTTTTACTAAAACTATCTTGTCTGAATATCTTATATAGTTCATATACCGTATTTTCTTGTATATAATCCGCTGCGGTGTATAATCTGAGACAATTTTTTTTCGGCGAACAGTCAAAAAAATAAACTACTGATAATATGGGTGTCACATAAAATAAAAAATGTGTATTGTGATTAAAAATATAATAAATTGTAAAGAAAAAAATTTATCATGAAAAAGTTCTGTTTGGATCCACTTTATCGCAAAATGCAATAAACTGAGATGAAAGCTGAGAATTATCGATCAAGAGCGATAATTCCGATAGAAAATTCCCATAAACCTTATAGATTATTATTTTTTTTAATAAGTTTTAAAACGAGGTTAGACATACTTTAAAAAAAATGTATTTGTTTAGTTGATAATTAAATGAAAGAAATGGATTTTTTTCGAACTGTGCGTTGGATACATTTTTCTTTTGTACAGCGCATGCTTTGTTTTTTACTTTACATTAATACGTTTGTCACCATTTTGTTATATGCCTTCCCTATAACGTCTAATTTTAAAACTGCTGTATAATTTAAGCGCTTTCATTTGACGATATACGAATTTGAATATTTTCAGAATGAAACAGCTCAAGTCAAGACAAAATGCGAAATGATGTTAGTGAATAGCAACTGTAATATCTCTAACGAACGGAATTCGCTCTTAAATATAATTGGTCAAAGCTGATTAAAGCTGATTAAAGCTGAAATACATCAGCCGTGTTGTGGTGCCAAATGTTATTTAGTTAATGAAACATAAACGGCATTTCTTTCAAAACTTTCTAGCAAGTTCTATTGATGGAGTATGTTTATTATCAGATTATACTCGGCAGAGAAAAAAAATGACAAAGAACAAACAATAAACCAAATCTATTTCGTCATAATATTCACAATATGGGATTTATAGGTTCCGAGATTTTTTTTTTCTTCTTCTTCCGAGACATAGCCTTTTCTATTATTATTTATGAAGTTATTAGTCATTATTATTTATGAAGTTAGAAATAAAATTGAGAAGTATTGTATAGTTTAAATGCAAACGTGATGGTTACTTTTAGGTAAGTTTCGGTTAAACATCATGTTAAATCTTGGTAAAATAAAAAGATAAATGTTAGTAAAATTGCTATTTATTTTGTGTATTTTCTTAAATCTCATAATATGTCATGGATAGTTTAAGACAGAATACTTTATACTGGTAATTCGATTTTCACTTTTTTGATTTGATAATTATAGTTTCAAATAAAAGTTTGAAGCTTTTGCTAATATTATTTTGTTCTCTCAACTTTTACATTTTAATAATTAACTTGAAAATAATTTGAAAACAATAACTCTTATGATAATGATTTTGATATGATTTGACGCTTGGATAATGTAGATAAAGCAGGTTTCAACACGTTTTGATTGAAATGTTCTGTACACAAATGCTAAGGCCTACTATACAAAAAAAAAGCAATCAGGAAGTTGTTTATGCTTGACTTCTTTACAACTTGGCCTTAGAATGGACTATACATGATTCTATATTAATAACAAATTAACTGCTTTTACTAAGTCAGTCTAGAATCTAGATTTATTTGGTTTATCTTCAACATAGACAAGCATCTAGACTCTAGATGCTTGTCTATGTTGAAGATATAGTTTTGTTGCTCGAACGAAAATAATATTATTAGAGGCATTCAGTCACTGAGAGATCTAAAATAAGCCAGTGTTAGTAAGGGAAAAGCTAAACATATGTCCAAACTGTACAATACAAATTCGAGCTTTGTTGACAGCTTTACGTTCCTTTGTTTGGTAATAACCAGGGCAACTTGGATAGTGAGATCAAGCAATCTACAGCTGTTATTAACCAATGTCTTCTCAATTTATTAAGAAATTTCCTAATTCAAAATTAGTGAAAAGAAAAAAACTAAAACAATCCTTATAAAGTTATCATTAAGTCTATATTCACATATGATTCCGAAACCTGAGATTTAACAAGAT
>JAPDSC010004250.1:0-38959 GCA_026290005.1 Latrodectus geometricus | reverse complement strand
TATATATATATATATATATATATATATGTTATCTATTTTATGTTCTCTATTTTTATATTCATTTTACTTGCATTTAATTATGAAATTCATCTATTACTATGTCTTTATGACTGCCAGTCCTTAATTTGATCTACAAATTGAAATTTTTATAAAAGTGGTACATGTACTTTTCATTATTTTCAAGACATCATTTTGGTTGTTGCTTTCACATAAACATTTTATTTCACTCACAAACTAAAAATTCACTAGAGGATAATTATTGGACACTTCAATCTACTCTTCATTTTCATGACTTTTATCACTCATTTATTTGCCACTCTGCACTACAATTACATTAAGCACTCTACTGACACTCAGACAGTTTATCTTTCATTATTTTCAGTAGCAATCTGTATGTTTCATTTATAGGAATTTTTGATGGATAAAAGCAAATTTCTAAACTCAGCTTTTTGATTATTACACTATTTTTTTTAACATTTTAATATATAGAAAATATCAAAATCATATTTTGTATTTTTATATTTAGAGTAATGTATCAAGCCTTCATTGATTAATTTGATTTGATAAAATTTAATTATTAACATCATCTGTTTACAAATATGAAATGCTATTTTAAATTCAGATAGAAACACTTTGATTTAACATATAGAATTTTTCTTATTGATTCAATGTTTAATTAATTGGCAGTTTAATGATTATATCTAGTATAATGGCCCAGTTTAATAGCTTGTGTAAATGGCTTAACATTTATAATCGCTATGCAGATGTTTAGAATCCACTTTAAAGTGTAGGTCCCAATTTATTAATCTTCATGTACAAAACATGATCGTAGAACATATAAAAACCTTTGCATATTAATATTATGATTCATTTTATGCCTACTAAAATGTATTCTTTTAAACTAGAAATTTGATATGTTAAGTAATCATTTGTTCTGCCTAATAGACTAATATTTTGGTTGTACATTTACAATAATTCAACATTAATATAAAATCTAAAAACTTTAATAAATAACTTAGAATATACCTATATTTTTAACGAATTGGAAAAATATTTCAAAATAAATTCATATTATTCTTTTAAATTTATGATAAAAATATTTGTTATTTATGAAGAATTCTTTTATTATATTGTATGAATATAAAAAAGAATTCAAATATATTTTAAATATTTAATATATTATGCAATTTCATGTGTAATGTAATTATAATTGGGTAACCATTGTGACATATAATGTATAAAATTTTTAGGTCACAATCTCTTTAAAAATTTTATTCATAACAGTGGACACTTAAAATTATATTCCTACTGTAAAGTTTTTTTTTATAATTTTACTTTTTTAAAGCTAATTTTGGTTTAATAATAATTTTAATTTTGTTTATTTATATTGTAAAGGATTGTTTTAATTTAGTTTTGTCATAGAAAGCTGTTTATTAATATCTCATAGCTAATCTATTAATATTTTATATCTTTCTTACTTTCATTGTGTATTCTTTATTTCAGGAATTGCTAAAAATGATGGGAATGACTGATTCTATTTATTGGTTGAGCACATTTGTGAACTATTTTATTGTTGGATTTTTTACAATTCTTACCATAACAATTATTTATAAAGCTCCCTTGAAATTAGCATACGTGTTTTTAAAAAATTCAAATTTCTTTTTAATTTTCTTAATGCTTTTGCTTTATGTGATATGCATAATTTTGTTCTGCATGGCATTTTCAATATTTTTCAATAGAGGTAAATATGAGTATCTTTTAATTTTCATATTTTTGATAAGTAACTAAAATATTTTAAAAATCTTTTTGACTATTTGAAAATATTTTTTTGTCTAAGAATTTGTTTTTTTTTTTTTTTTTTTTTATAAAATTTAAGTTAAAAACAGCTTTGATTTTTATGAATTCATTTTTCCCAAGATAAAAAATTTTCATACCATTATTTTGTGTTTAATTAGCTCATGGAAATTATTTTTAAGTATTAACAGCTAACAATTATAGAGTTATTAATTTATACAAGTTTTTTAATATATTAATAAAGAATATAATGTAAGATATTTTTTTCATTCATAATAATAATAATAAAAAAAAAAAAAATATAAAAAAAAAAAAAAAAAATAAAAAAAAAAAATTGGCGTTTATTTAAAAAATTGCTAAATAAAATCTTTATGATGTTAGGTTAATTTTATTGACTTTATTTTATAAAACTGCAATGTTAGACTAATATCTTAAATTATATCGATCATATAATTTAAGATAATTTTGAATGTGGATATTTGGATAAATTACTTGAGAGTTTGAAAAATTGCTTTTTTAAAGTTAGATTATTTAATAATAAATTTGCACTAGTAACATATATGATAATAATTTTAATGAATGAATGAAGAAGAACGCTTCAAAGCTCTGTAGATAGATAAGAGAGGAAAAATTAATCTGAATTTGTTCAAACAAATTCTACTTCAAATTTCAGAAATAATATTTAACAAGTATTGAATTACTATTTGAAACTAAATAACTAACGGACTAAACAAGTAAATAATTACATAGGAGTAATTATTATTATTATTTATTATTATTATTTTTTTTTTGATAAAAGTTGTATTATCTGAAAATTTTAAATGATCAAGATTTTTCTTTCTAGATTTGGTTATCAGGATTTCTTTGCATTCTCGAATTTTTAAAGCAATTTATGCTATATTTATTGAAATTTAAAATTATGATTATTTCAATGTTTGATTTAATATCTTAGCTCTAAAAATGTTTTTTCAAATTTTCATAATTTTATGTTGTTGTTTTCAAAAGGGAAAGTGATGAAAATTTAATGTTATTTTCGAAAAATATCTGTTAATAAATCAATTATTGTGAGAAAAAGTCCATCAATCCAATGCAAAATACAAAGGGGGAAAAATTTATCTAGTTTTTTTTATTTATAAGACAAATAAATTCTAAATTCTTTCTATTTTTTAATTTTGCTATCAAATTTATTGAGAATAAGTGTATAAATTAATATATTACATTGCTTAAAAACCTATTAAACAAGATTTGGAACTTGAGACATTAAAGCTAGTCAATAACGCACTTTTATTAATCTTGCGTCTTATTGTAGCAAAGACTAATAGGTATCCAAGGCGCTTGTTTAGTTTTGTTTGTTTTAAAACATCAAAATATTTTTACCACCAGTTGCTGCATCAAATTACTGAATTTTTATAATTTTTTTTTTATAAAATAGAAAGTTACATTTTTAATATTCTAAAAAAAATATCTGTTTTAATAAATCAATTATTGTGAGAAAGAAATTCACCAGTCCAATGCAAAACACAAAGATATCAAAAATAAAAGATATGAAAACAAAAATTAAAAAACTTATCTAGCTGTTTATTTATTGGATAAATAATGAAGTTCTTGTCATTTTTTATTTTACTATTGAATTAAGTAAGAATAAGTAACCAAACTAGTGTATTATATTGCTTAAACCTGTTAAATAAGGTAGGAATTTAAGTCATTAAAGCATATCAATTTCACACTATCATCAATCTCGTACCATTATGAAAACTAATATATATTCAAGAAGCTCATTTGGTTTTATCTTATCATACAAACCTATAATATACAAATTATGTTTTAAAAATAATGTTCCGTACTTATAAATTACTCAGTCGTGAAAATTATGATCTTAAGGATATAGTGTAACAAGGATTTTTCAATTTTATGCTAATAATTTCATTGTGGAATTCTAGCAGAAGTTTATGAATTCTAAACTAAACTAATTTCAGACTTGTGACATAGCGTATGGGGACAAGTCTTACACTGGTATGTTTCCTTGACATATACGCTTTCTTGATCTGCAATAGGGTAAGAAGTATATGTTAGTTAAGTGGCCAGTCTAATAAGTAACTGGCAATGTTTAGCTCTCAAGCATGCTTCATACTCAGTTTTATCAACCCATTCAAGGCATGGAAGACTGAGTCAACCTTTCACAGTCCGAGGATTAAAGCTTGGACTTGAGTGCCTTGGTATCGTGAAGCATTACCACTAGTTTCTGCAGTGATATATAGGATGCAGCAAGCTAACTTCCTTATTATGTATTACAATAAATTTAAACGTATTTTTTATATATTTTTGTATACAAAAACTACGCATGTAAAGTTTCTGTACATATTTTTAAATAAGATATCGGGCAAGTGACAACCCCTATTGTTGATATACTGGTTGAACTGAATTCCGCTGTTTCTCATAAATTCTTTTCAACATATTGTTAGGTATGTTGGCCGTATCTCGTAGAAGGCTTCATGTCTTTTCAGATCCTTCAAAGTTTGTGGAAAGTCATTATAGACATGTGACTTTAAATATCCCCACACAAAAAAAAAAAAAAAATCGCACTTGGCCAAATCGGGAGAATGCGCTGGACACTCTAAATTGCTTGTTATTGAAATGAAGAGCCGTGGAAGTTAATCGAGCATCACTTATAGCCATCGATGAACTTGAAGTATGGGCTGTTTCTCTGTCCTGCTGAAACTGAAACCACTATACTTCTCTTAAGTGCATTTCATCAAATCATAGCAAAAAAAAAAAAAAAAAAAAAAAAAAAAAAGTTATATGTTTCCGCATGAAATGACTAACAGTCTTTTCATTTTCCTTGGAAAAATCATAGCAATTTTTTTTTCTTTTTTTCAATCAGTTTTCCTGAACTGTTTCTGTGCAAATGGTAACCGATAAAAGAATACATTTTCGGTCTGGAATAGGTCCATGAAAGAAGGAATATACGGAGGAGGAATAATATTATGTTCCTTCCTCCATGAATAGGTCCCAAAGGCGTAATATTGAAGCGATTTCGGAAAACATGCTGGGTCTTTAAAAATATGCTTCCAGGGCAAATGCACTGAGTTTATTACTCCAACGCAGGATGACAACTGAACCACAATATCAAACAACTTTATAAACATCTCTCTAATGAGATAGCTCCCACATCATTATCTTTACTATTTTTTTGAGTTATTGTAATGCGAAATAAGTGAGATTACCGCATTCTGTAATCTAAAAAAAAGCATTTATTTGACTGTATGAAATTAATTTTTCTGTTTAAAATATACTGCTATTTAAATAGCTGTAATGTACTTATATATGAATCTTATGAAAATTTAAAATTTATTAGTATTGCATAATTTGACTATTTCAAGAAATTTATTTTAGAGGTTGTGTTTCATAAATTATATTTAGTAGAAATCTAAATATAATGAGAAAAAATAAATATATATTAATTTATTCTTATGCCTGCTGATGAAGCTTCTAATAGTTATGCTTTTTTTGCAAAAAAATTTATTTAGATTTAATTGATAAAGAAACTTTAAACTCTAACAACTACAAACTTTAGAATTTTACAGCCAACATCATAAATAAAAAATTTTTAGTTTTTATAAATTTATAAATATAAATTATAATTTCCTTATTTAACAGCTATACCCAAACTTCATAAGTTTCCTATTAAATTTATATTCATTATTTGTTGCACTAATTCTTATATGAATAAACCAGGTTTAATTTTTGCCAAAATTCTTAAATTAATTCTGGAACAAATTGTTAAATCTAAAGCTACTTGATTTTGATTACTGATACAATTTGTGGTCAAACTTTGTATATATAATAGCTATATTTATAACGGTAAGTGCGGTATTCCACAAGGTTCAAATTTTTCAAGCACACTTGCTAATTTATTTTTACATTATTTTGAAAAAAAATTTATTTTTCAGTATCGTTTTGCTTTTAGATATATTGGCGATTTTATTATTTTCAATAATTTGAATTTTCATGATATTTCTAAATTAATTTATCCAAAAGAGCTTTCCCTGATTAAAACCAACATTTCTTAAAAGAACAGTGAATTTTTAGATTTATTTATAAACATTGAAAATTCAACTACATTTATAGATATTTTCGATAAAATCCACCAATTTAATTTTAAAGTTGATAAACTAATTTGTTGGAAATCCAACATCTCCTTAAAAATTTACAGAAATGTAGAACTTAATGAATTAAAACACATATATCATATTTGCAATAATCTAAAATTCATCAAAAAACAAGTTAATCGCTTAATTAATCAACTTAAAACTAATGATTTTCCTATTGATTTTATTTTAAAATATGTAGGAAGTGGGGAATCGCTTGAAACGTTGAATTAATGCGTAGATTTTATAACTACAGAAGAGGGCCACCCAAGCATCGAATTTCTTATAAGAATCTCGAAAACACCTACTTTGATTATACTTTAATTTACATTAAAAATTTTAAACTACTTTAACTTCTTAATTTAACTTGTAAAAAAGTTCTCTTATTACTTTTGGCCACCATATTCTTCTGTATTTAATATATATTTTTCTGTATTTAATATATATTCTTCTGTATATGATATATTTCTCTCAATGCATTGCTTTGCCTATTATTCATTGTATTGCTTTGCTAATTTTCAATGGATTACTTTTTTTCCATTTATTTCAATTTTGATATAGTTGTATTTTCTTATAGAGACACTCTTCAGGGGAATAGCACGAATATTTTTAGACCTTTGTCTTTCGTGTTAGTCAGAAAAGGGTGTCTTATTTGCATAGTTGACCATCTCCCTCCTAATGAAGATGCAGTCCATATGCCTTTTCCTTATTCTTCTTGATTTTTGTCATGTTGATCTTAAATTGTATAGTTTCTTCTTTGTTTCTTGGTCTCCTAAATACATTTCTTACTTAATATATATATATATATATATATATATATATATATATATTGTACAAAAATTTATGTGTATGTATTTAAAATTTTTTAGTTATGTGATACTTAAATTCTGAGAATCTAAGAATATTGATTTTAACATTTTAATTTTTTTGATACTAATCTTTAGTTAAAAACTTATAAGTTTTAATGCAAAACTTTGACAAGAATAAATTTATTTACATCCAAATATTATTTTGCTATAGGTATATTTTCTCATTTTAAATAATATAAATTTCATTAAATATAAATTTTAACTAATCTAAATTTTATTTATAATTTTCATTACTTAATTTAATTTCCAGTGATAAAACATTAGCTGTATCTCATGACATATCATTATTCTGTTTTTTTACATTGCTGAATAATAAATCAAATAATATGATTAATCATACATTCAAAAGTTTATTCAATGAAATATGTGTATATATTTAGCAATTTTTGATTTGTAAATTCATATGCATCGTTTTGATAAATTTAGATCTCATTTTCAATTTTTCTTGTATCTTTATCTTCTGAAAAGATTATGTAAAAAGATATAGTTTGACTATTTAATTTTTAAATTCATATGTATCTTTGTTATAAACTAATATTTTAAATTTTCTTTGTCTTAAATATGATTATTTTTAAAATTCTAGGAATTTATAATATTAAATTAAACTTTTTTAATTTTTTTTTGTTAATAATGTTATGTAAAAGATTTGGAGATTATTTTGCATATTTCAGAATATGGTAAGATTCAGGATAGAATTTTAAAAAAAATTATGATTTGTTAATAAATTCTTAATTCTGATAAACATTTTTTCTTATAGCTGTTTTTGCAGTCATTGCATTCATTATAGTTTTTGTGGTCTCACTAACACTGTTAATGCAGTATTTTTTCGTTCAACCATATATAAGTCAAGTTTATGTTTTTTTGCCTTTGGGTCAGAAATTGGGAATTTGTTTACTTCCTCCAGGTGGTTTGCTTACAATGTTTCTTTTGGTGTCTTTTTATGAACAAACTGGTAAGTAAAAATTTGTTTTTAAAAAATAATATCACAATAGAGTCCCGAAAACTCGGCATTCGATAACCCAGTAGTCTTGATTACTCAGCCACATCCTGGCAGGGCGAAAAGAACCCATATTTAGACCCGTTTATTTTGGTTTTCGGGTTTTAGACAACGTGTCTTTTCACCTAGACATCAATAAATTGAAAAAGAGAAACATACTAGAAATGTTTCAACCACCAATGTCAGTCTTATGCCAGCCAATGGACTAAAAACTGTTGGGAAATCTCAAGAGAAGATATAGGCGTAAGATGTTATTCTTCCTTTCTATCTGCAAACGAGGTTGGTCAAGATCATATCCAGAATTTTAAGAAAATTAACTTGTTTGTTATTGTTGGATGGGTGGTGGACTGCTGGAATGAGTTAGTCATTAACATTAGTTTGCTCTTGATGAAAACTTGATCACGATGGAAATGATTTTGTTAAGCATGATCTTGCAGAAAATGTAAACTTACTTGATCTCGTAAAAAGAGTTCCTGGATGTTCAGAAGCCCATGTAAATGATGTTGAATAGAAGTTCCAAAATGATTCCGAGCAAGACATGTCCTATGCAAAAGTTATTGCTGTTGTTACAATTAATACAAAATGTCAGAAAATGATGAAGACTTGAATGACTCTGTAGTATAATATCTTAAAATATATAATGAGGGACTGAAGGCTATCGAAATAACTCTTTAATATTTTGAACTAGTGAAATCAATAATGAACTTACAGTTCCATCGTCGCTTTCATGATGAAGTAGCAAAATGCAGTTTGCAATTGAAAAAAACAGCAGGATGTTGCTTTAAAAAAAATAAAAAAGTAGCCAATTTTTACGAAGTCAGATAGCTAATTTTTTTTTCATCATATAGATAACTTAATGATGTTATGAAGTTATCTACACGAAGAAAATTAACTAGTTGATTCCAAAAAAACTGACTATTTTTTTTTAATTGTGATCTGTTTTTTGCATTGCCTTTTATGTTAAAAGTATTTTTCTGAGATTTGTCTTATCAGATAAATTATTACACACATTTTATTCATTATAACTTTCATGTAGTAAAGGCTCTATACCTTGATGAAGTGCATTTTTTAAAACCCATTCTCGATAATCCGGCATTCATATCAAGGCACATCAGAATTACAAACTCACCATTCCTTCAATTCACACTAGGCCGAGTTTTCGTGACTCTACTGTATAACAATTTATATAAAATACGAATTTGAGTTAGATTAGAAAATGTTTGTTTTTAAAATACAGTCTAAGTGAATTTTCAAAACAATTTCTGTTTGTTTGTTGTGTGTGTATATATATATATATATATATATATATATATATGCACACACACGATGTATGGATATTAAATCTTACTAATATTTTTCAATAGTGCTTTGCGCTTACACTTTATTTTGTGTAATTTGTTTCGATATTTATCAACTGCAAAATTCATAAACATTGAAGCATTATTTTATTCATAGAAAATTGAAGTCCTTTTTTCCATTTCATTTTAACTATCTTTAGCTGACCTTTTCATTTTTCTTTGTTTGGCAATAAAAAGTAAAATATTGAGTATAGAACTTTAATATATAAGCTGACATATTAAAGCTCTATAATCAATACTTTATTTTGCTTTTCATCTATTTTGTTTCACAATATTTTGGCTGTAACAAGTAATACTATTAAATAAATATTATTTATATATTTAATAATTTTAACTTAATTTAATATTTAATTTTCCTACTGCAATTTTTTTTATCTTATTTTTCATAATTTTTTTCTTTTAACTTACATATATTTTTCAGTCCATAATTTTTTAAATAAGAATTTCTTTCTTTTCTAAAGTATAGTATTTTATAGCTTATTCTAGGTGTATTTAAAAATTTAAAATTATTTAAATATTTAAAAGACTTCCTTTATAGCTTTTATTTTGATTATACCAAAATGTGTATTTGAGTGCAATATTGCTGCAATATAATAAATTATAAAATAAACACATTTACAATAAATATAAGAGAACACATTTTCTCACTTTGCTCTTATTGATTCTGACATTTTTGCCTAATAAAAGTATAAGGAAATGATAAACTGACTTTTCTTCATTGTTATTTTGCTTAATGATGGAAGTATTATTGTGTTCACTTTTTGACAAAACACACTTACTTCCATCTCATATTGAAACAAAAGAAGAGTCAACTTAAATATATAAAATTGCTTTTATTGTCCTGTGTGAAAATATTTTAAAAATTGTTTTTAATAAAATTATTTTTAATATTATATTAAGAAACTTTTAATTTTTTAAAAATTTTCTTTAGTTAAATCAAAATTACTTTCATGAAAATACGTGATCTAATGAAAGAAATTATGTTCTCATTTTATTTTAGGTGAAGGATTGCAATGGCATAATATTACTAACTTTGATGTTAGTCCTGATTTAAACACACTTTTGGTTTTAGTATCCATGCTATCTTCTTGTCTTTTATATGTCATAATTATTTGGTACTTTGATAAAGTATGGCCTTGGCAACCTGGTGTTCCTCAGCCATTTTATTTTATGTTTACAGTTAAGTATTGATAATTTAGTATTGTTTTCCTTTCAATTGTTTTGAATAAGTGATTAATTGAAAATTATTCTTTTAGAAAAGCTATTGGTGTGGCGTACAATCTCATCAAAAATATGAAAATAAAACTATCAATGAAACTCAATTGAATAATGATTTTTTTGAAGAAGAAAATAGTGGGGCTATTCCAGGTGTCACTATCAAAAATTTATCAAAGGTAATTAATTTCTTTGCAGAAAGTAATTATTTTTTGAAAATTACCCTAAGAATTATGTAAATAAGTTTAATGATTTTGTGTGTGTGTAAAAATTATGAAGAATCATTATTTATTACATTAAATTATAAATTATCCATTTCCTTTTAGTTTATTATAATTTTGTAATTAGTGTTTCAAATAGATAATTTGATTAAAGATTTATTTAATAAAAGAGAAATTACTTTTTAAAATGAATTTTTTAAATAGTGATGTAGTTTATGGGTTTAATCATGCATTTATTATTTTATTATGAATTCTTTTTATGTTTGAAATTTGCTCAATGTTTCATTTAGAAATTATACCGATGCATTTGATAATAAAATAATTATTATTTATATCCTAAATTCAAAATTATTTTTAAAAAGATGTATAATAAATATTTATTTTTTAAGCTTAAACTAATTTTTTTATTTTCATTATATTTTTTTCACTTTTTATTTTATTTATTTGTTTGCAATATTTTCATTTATTTGTATCTGAAACATAGCTCTTTTTGTTAAAATGAAAATTAATTACATTTTTAGGTATTGTTTTCGATTGATTGAGAATATTTTTTCATGTTAAAGAATATATTTCATTTTAAGGTTAAGAGCTTTATAGTATCATGATTAAACTATAATTTATTGTATTATATTTAATTAATTAAATATATAGTTTATATATATTCATTTCTATAATTACTGGTATATTTATTAAAGTTTGCTATAAATTTCTGCTAATTATGAACTAATTGTGTTTTATATTTATCAAAATGATTATTATAGTATGAATTATATATAACCATGTAATCTCACATATACTATGAACTGAAAAATATCAATTAAAAAACCAGATATAATGATTACTCTAGTAACAGATTGCATATAGATATAAACACATGCTTAAAGAATTGAAAAATATTTTTACTTTTAATAGTGCTTGCTAAATGTTTTGAAATTTTTTTAACATAAAGCCTTGTCTACATTCTAAATTGGTACCAAAGGTCTGATTAGACATTTTAAGTTAAATCAGCACCACATATTGTGCAATGTCAGATAGAACGTTAACTTAATTATGATGTATAAAAATAAGATGCTATGTTTACAAATAAGTAAAACTCAAATTAATGTATACTAGTCGGTATTGAAATTACAAACTCAAGAAGAGATTGAACAAATTAAATTCATATTTGATTTTATATCAATGATATAAATAAGTGATTTCAATATCAGATAAAACTAGTAGTTCTTGAATTATTACATACCTTTAAAACAAAAGCTGTTTTTAAAATCTGCTGTAATTGTGGTATATTATGTTTATCAAAATCATAAAACAAAATCTAATCACAAATAATATGTATAAAATTTTAGATCAACCAAACATGAGCATTTGCAACTTTGTCCTCCAAATAACTCTTAAATGTTCCATATGGCCAAATCTGTGTATTGTAATAGTTATGAAAGAATATAAACTTGTGGCAAGCATTTCTTTGACTCTTGTTCTGAGTGCAACTTAGTATTTTCTAGCTGTACATCAATTCTTGAAAACAGCACCATAAGAGAAAATACAAATAGCAATACAATATAGTGGTTATATTAATGAGCTGTATTTTTCTTTAAATCATTATAAGAAAAAATTGAAAATGATAATAACTTAAATACCAATATTTTAACAGTTGAAGTAGTATATCATACTACATGATAAACAGGATTGAAGCATTGTTATTAGAAATATATTGATAAACACCAACATTATTATCAAAAATTGTGTAGTAGTTCTATCTGTGTAATGCAGTTGCTTATAAGTTTATGAAGGTGTTCTTATTTAAATATCCCACATTCCAGATTTCAATTTTTCCTATCATATGGCTTTTTGCTTTGAGACTTTTAATAGCACACTTGGCTATAGTATCTATTATTTTAACATATAGAAGAATGAGTTTTAAGTGGGCCTTATAAAAATAAGAGAAATTTGCATGTGATATTAATAAATGTTTTTAGTTTTCATACTAACTGGGAAAAATCCCCAAAAGAAGTTGTTTTATTTGAAATTTATTGTGTTTTAATTTTTTCTTTCTGGGAAATTGTACTTTTAGCAAAAAAATTATTTATAGCTATTGAATTGGGAATATTACATTTGACTGAATTTCTCATATTGAATTTATACAACTGAATATGAATAATTTACTTAAAGAAAATCAAATCAAATAATTATTCTGATATTTTTATAGAAGATTTAGCTTTGTTTTTTCTCTACAGAAATCTTTTCATCATATTTTCTGTTTAAGAACTTTTATTTTGCTTTATTTAAATTTTTCTTATTTGTCTGGAAAGATGAATTTTTCTAGAATCTCAGTTTATGTTTATAATTTCTCATTTAATGACTTCAATATATAAATTTTTTATTTGTAATTTCTCTTAGTGCTTTATTTACATTAATTTCTATACAAAGTGGTATTCTAGATTAATATATATATACTAAGTGTTACTTAGTATATACTATAGTGTTTCAATATATCCTTATTGATAAGATTGAACGAATTTCTAGTTCCACTATAATTTTATAATAAGTAAAAGCATAATTTGGTATATTCTGAATCACATCAGTTCATTAATACTTGACAATGAAATAAAATTTCGATGTTAAATTATTGACTTTATATTTGATAGAATAGAGATTGAATTAGCCTGCAATTTACACTATTTAATTTAGATGCACCTGTTGCATAAAACTGATAATATTATTTTCATTATTTAAATAGTCTTCATATATTCATGAATTTACTCCGAAAATTTATAGTATTCAAAAGTGTCAATGCAGATATATATTAGTTAATAATAACAAACAACAACTCATTATTCAGACAAGATTATTTTCAAAACTTGATATAAAGGATGATTCTATATTTTTATTTGCAATTTTAAAATTATCTTACCATACAAGTACCATCATGCTTTTCAAAATGATATGCTTAGACTTTTTAATGATATAAAAAGGATAATTATAAATTAAAAATTCTCAAACTATAATAAAATATATAAACTTAAAATTAAATTGTTCTAAAATATTATACATTTGTTACATGATTAGAAATATCTATGCCTCCATCTATATAATTAATTCTATTGGAATGTTATGAACATTTAGTGAATTTTTGTAAATATTGCTTAAAAATTATAAAACAGTATTATAAAAATCTAATGAAAGTATTATTCTAGAGAATTGAGAACTTAAAAAGTAGTTAGTATTTAAATTTTTAGGATGCATTTTTTAATGTTAAAATTATATTTTCATTTTAAATTTGTAACAAAATTAAATTTTATTTACATCTGTTTCACACACCTTGTCAAGACAAAAGATTCTAATAATTTGTGTAGTTAAATATTTAATAAAATTTAGATATCCAAATTCCTAAGCATTTTTCAATATGAAGGTTTTTTAACTTTATTTATCAGGAATTTCAAGTTGGTCTACAGAAAAAATTAGCTGTAAATGATGTATCCTTAAACATATACAAAGGGCAAATTACAGCTCTTCTTGGCCATAATGGTGCAGGGAAAACAACAACAATAAATATTCTAACAGGTAAGTTATAAATCTTCTCACATGTGATTATTTTAAATTATTCCATTTCAGATTACTTATGTTTTGATTTTTTTAATACTTATTATTGAATGGTAAAATCAGTAAAAGTAAACGTTAAATAAAATATTTTTCCTCCTAAACTTTTCTTACATTTGTCACTTTCTATTTCAAAAAATAAATTTCCAGTTTCTTTCTTTTGCTGTATATTACTTATGTTTGATAAAGTTTAAATAAAGTTTTCATATGTAATAAATTCTAAATACCTTTATGTATGTTTTATTAACTGTATACAATTTTAAATGACTATGTGCTCAGTTTTTGCCTAATTCAGTGTAAAATCAATAAGTAAATCTTAACAAATGACAACATTTTCAATAAAGTCATAAGTTAATATAGATGTTGGAAATAAAAATGGTCTATAAAATATCAGTATTTTAAAAGAATTAATTAGAAATATATATTACTTTAAAAATATTAATCCCAATTAAGATATTTAGTTACCCATTAATATTAAGAGAAAACAAATTAATATATCTATTATATTAAAATAAAAGAGAATGATCTGTGATGATCTATTATTTGCTTTTAGACTATCAAAAAATGAAAGAAATAAACATATCTAGGTGAAAATTACTAATATTAAGTTGGATAAATTGTGAAAGTATTCAGTGTGAAAAAATATTTTTTAAGAATTTAGTTATAATGCTACTGTCAACTATTTGTTATACCATCTTAAGATTTTTCTTTAAATTTATTTGCCATTTTTGAAAAAAGTTGTATTTAATCAGTGTTTATGATTTGTCCTGTGATAAAAATTCAGACTAAATCAATGAGGAAAAATAATATCCTCATTTAAAGGTTGTTGCAATTTTTTTAGCAACAACCTTTAAATGAGGATAATAACAACCTTTAAATGAGGATTAAAGTGTTTATGAGAGCAAAAATTATAACTGTCAGAAATAATTAAAAAAAATGTTCATTTCAAAAGTTACAAAAAAGAATCTGGTTAATATAAAATATTACTAATATTGTTTTAGTTCCCTTATCTAAAATAAATTTTTCATTATTCACTGCCTAAGCGAACAAATCAATTAGTGTTTTAGAATGTACTAAAAAAATGTTGTGCAAAAGAATAATATTTCTTGAAAAAAATAGTTTGTCAATATATATATTTAGGTGGTTTTATGGTGCTTTTATGACAAATTTTATAATTAATGTGATAAATTGATAGTTACAAAACACTATTCTATTAAACATTGAAATTTTTGCTGAGATCGTTATGAATACTATTGATCAAAAATAAGCAATAACTATATTATATCAATTAATTTTATTTTTAAAATTGATAGGTCTTTACACACCTACAAGTGGTAGCGCTTCAATTAATGGCATCGATATATTAACTAATACAGTTAGTGCTAGAAGAGGAATTGGTGTATGTCCACAACACAATGTTCTGTTTGATACTTTAACAGTAGAGGAACATCTCAAAATATTTGCTGGGGTATGTATTTTCATAACTTTCTGAGATTAATATGGTTGTTTGTTTTTTCTGCTGCAAATTATTTATAGCATTAAAGTGAATCTTTTCAAAATTACTTTTTAATGAAATGGATCTTTTTTTTTTTTTTTTTTTTTATAGAATTTTTATTTTTCTTCTCATACACGTTTTAAATTTATATGTAAGAAAAGAATTCAAAATATTTAATATATGGAATATGTTATTGAAAACAATGTCTTATTTACATGTTTATGTTGGCTTGTGAAATTTCCTATTAGTCTATGTGTGACGGTTTATGTCATTTCAAAAATATTATTTTATGTATATGGTATATTACTCCTGAAATTTTAATATTTATGTAGTTGAAAGGTGTAAGCTGGAGTCAACTGGCTTCTGAAGCTTTAAAAATAATGGAATTATTGAAATTGACTGTTAAAAGAAATGATTTAGTGAAAACTCTTTCTGGTGGAATGAAAAGAAAATTGTGTCTAGGAAATGCTATTATTGGTGACTCTAAAGTAAGTTAATTTTGACATGTGAATTTACATTCATAAAGAAATTGCTCCTTAAAGTTAATTTTTAAAATCAAATAAAATTATGGCTGAAATTTTTAAATTATTTATTGATGTAATAATAAATTATTTATTTCTGTAATTTAAAATAAATAAGGGATACATTATTATTTATCTGAAAATTATTATTATTTATTTCTATATACCATTAGATGATATGATCAATGCACAAAATGTGATTATGATCAAGCATTTTAAAGTATATAGTATTTATCTTGTAAAAATTGCATTTACAAACAAGTTTATTATATTATTCTGTTTTATTTATTGTCTTAGCTATGCTATTTACACTTACATTTTTCAGTTACAGTCTTGCGATATCTTTATTACCTTATTATATGAACTATCTTATTAGAAAAAGAATTTTAGGTATTCTAATATAAGAAAGAACTTTCAAGTTTCTCAAATAACAATTTGAATAATATGAGATATGCTTAATCAGCAGTAAGTTTATTTGGAATTTGCACATCATAAAAAAGCATTTACCATATGTCAAAAATAATCGTTTTGCAATTTCTTCATTGCATTTTTGTTTAAAAACAATCTTTTTTGTTTTGAAAAATGTCTTCTAATAAGATTTGCAAAATATGTATCTAAAGTGTATTATTCATTATTATAAATCAATATTAGATGTGACCAATATTGCATACAAATATACTGGTAACTTACACTATCTGTAAGTATTTTTTTGTCACTTTGAAGTATAAAAATTATTGAAAATTTACCTTACAGGCATAGACATACTATGGTGGTTATTAGAGTTCAAATTGGTGTAGATTACATTGCTAGCCCAAGATTATTTAAAAACTAATCAATTTAACATTTTCAAAGGAATCCTGTATTACTGTTATTTACAGTATATTTACACTGGTGTGTTAAACTTAAGCAAAATATGGGTTATTTTATATTTCTTCACAAGAAATTATCTGGAACATTAAATTCAGAAATGAGAGATAATATTTTGTACTTCAATGATGACGAAAGCATAGTTGTGCAAAAATAAATGCAATGCCTAATAAATATATAGTAAATGCCTTCAATGTTAAATCAGGGGAGTATGCTGGCTAATGAAACAAAAAAGCCTTTATTAAACTTATAGTGTCCTAACACATAAATGTCTGTCCAAGAGGAAGAACAAGCAGATGTTCCTTAATATGGGATATGCTTATAGTTATCGTATATTAGAATTAATTTAAAAAGTTACTTTATATTTAGATCACTGATAACATAGGTAACATAAGTTTAACAAATAATTTAATTTATGATAAATAATTATAAAGTTAACAAGGTTAGATTAGTGTGCAATGTGCACTCGAGCGAGAGTCCAACTGGTTCTTTTCTACCAGTCCTAAACTGCAGTCTGAGAGAAAGTTCCAATCAGCGAGTAGGTGTTTCCATATGTAGATAGTAATGGGAGTTCTCCACATGTTGTACCCTTTTTTGGATGTTTTGCACCATCTCTCCATATTCAACACCAGATTCTCTGAGAGTAACCTTGAGGTAAGAGTGTTCATTTCTCAATCAGTTTCTGTTTCAGTTGTTTGAGGTTCCCTGAAGGATACAATTATGTTGTATGGTGCTTTCATAAGGCATACCATACATGTTATATGTGATTTAAATCAAGGGAGTATGCTCCAATTCATTATAGTAATATCTTTCTTTTCTAATAGCTGTTGAACAGCAGGAGACCATGCATAGTTATCCATAAAAACAGTCTACTTGAATGTCATTTTTTAATTGATAGACATGGGGAAAGATCACACTCTTGCAATAGTAAGCTCTAATTACAGAACTTTTGTCAAAAACGTGTTGAGATCTATCAACCATTTCTATGTAATACCCCTCCAGACGACAGTTCCAGGACTATTGTTATGGTCATTTTCCATGATTTTACTCGGATGAAACTGTCTCCCAACCTCTTCACATCAATTGATTTTGAGAATTGTTTGTGGCACCTCGCATGTGTAAAGAAGACAGGACTCAATTGATGAGAAATGCTTCAAAGCAATATTAACACATTCAATAATGCTTTTTGACCATGTTTCATATCTTAATGCTTTAGGGTTTCCCCCCCCCCATGATTTATAATTTAAAGTTTAAGTTTATCATTTTGAAATAAATAATTAATACAATTCATTGTAGTATCTGATATGATATTTTAATAAATTGCATTTACTTTATATCATTCAAATAAAAATTATAATTTAAAGGAATGCATTGTTCAAGCAAAGTAAAAATTATTATTTAAGTAAATTTTCTTAGTTAATTTTTTTAGCTTTTAACTTCTTCAAATGTAAAATAAGATAGTTTTATTTCTTTTTTTGACTTGAATCTTAATAAATTTGAATTTTTTTAAATTAGTTTCAATTTTTGAAATCTGCTTGTAAATCCTGTATGGAACAATCATTATAAAATCAAATTACATACATTCCAAACAAAATATTTTTAGTATAATAGTTCCTCTTAACAAATTGAATTCTAGTTTTTGTTTAAAATGCATGGATATCATAAAATAGCATCTCAAATGCGAATTATGTTTATAAATATTATTGATTACAGAAATGGAATGTTGACAGTCAAATATTTGGATTGATTGTTCTAAATATATGAGTTCAGAATAAGATTAAAGTTTGATTACTCATTTGGAAATATGGTCTGAGGTATTTCTGATGTTCATGGAGTTTATGCTTTGTTATTTTTATATTGCTTTTACTTGCATAAGCAACTTTAGGATTTGATTGTTGCATCTGTTTATTAATTTAAATGTAAAATCAATTGAAAAAGAATAGGAAAAGAATATGGTCATAAAAATATTTTTTTATTTAATTCATCTGTTTAAAAAATAGAAATAATCAACAAACATTGAATTAATTTGATCAATTCATATAAATATTCAATTTTCTTTTGTATGAGCTTCCTTATTTAACAGATATATAATGATACTGATATTAAATAAACATTAAACTCTTGAAAATTGCTTATAAAATGCATTTGAATCATTATTTATTAAAAAAATATAATTAAGTTAACAATTTGAAAAAAAAAAGTTTATTTTAGAATTAGTATATATGATTAGAAATCTTTATTTCCTTAACTAAAGAAAGCAATGCAGCTAATTTTTATAAAATTATTTTAGTGGTAAAATATTTAACACATTGATATGATTTTATTTTTCTGTTAACTGCTTAATTTCATGAAAAATATCTTATTAATAACTATCTTAAAATATCTTATTACCTTATGATAATATATATCATCATATATAATTCATTTTTTTTTGCTTTGCAATTAGCTACTGTTAGTTCATAGATTACTTTATTCATTAAAGGTATTGTTTTTGGATGAACCAACATCTGGAATGGACGTTGAAGCTAGACGTGGTGTTTGGGACACCCTTCTTAACATTAGGCATAATTGCACAATAATTTTGACTACTCATTACATGGAAGAAGCTGACATTTTAGGTGATCGTATTGCTATTATGGCTGAAGGTGAGATTCAGTGCTGTGGCTCACCTATATTTTTAAAACGAAAATTCGGTAAGTAAATAAGATTTATTTTGCAGAAATACAATAATTTTATTCTTAAAATTGGTATTTCATTTTAATGTATTTAATTTAATAAGTAGAAAATATCATACAGTTAATATTAATTATGAACAATGAAAAAACATGACATAACATGAATTAAAATTGGAATTTTATTTCTTACTTTGATATTTTAAATTACTAAAATTTAATTAATTTTTTGAAAATAATTCAGGAAAAAACTTTAATTACTAGAAAATAATTAATTAAAGAAATTTTTTTCATACTAATTTTTAATTGTAAAGTAACAAAAAACAGTAAATTTTTCTTAAAAACAATATCTCATTTTCTTTGTGGGTTATAATTAAATAAATTCTTTAGCCTTAATTAGATAATAGTATTGAACAACTATATCAGGAAATAAATTAAAAAAAAAATACAATTTTATACTTAAAATTTCTAACGCAATTTTTTTGTTGATATTATTGGAAATATATGGTATTTCTTCTCACTTGATATGAAGACTTAAATCGTAGAATATTTCTGAAATTTTATCATATGTTTTAATGAAAAACATTTTAGCATTAGGATCGGATCTGTGTATTTTAAATGTAATTTTGTATGATTTTATAAATAGCTGCAAATAATTGTTTTTGGCTAGATTGTAATTTCTGTAAACAAATTGCATTTGATTATTTTATATTTAGTCTTGTTAAAAAACTTAGTTTCCTAGAACTGGTAATTATCCCATTTCTAGATCATTTCCATGCTGTATCTTAACTCTGGAAAGAAAGTTAAGTAGTAATAATTGTTTCATAATTTCCTTTAATTGGATTTCTGTACAAAATATTAATGTGAATGTTTCAGTTCATTCCTTATAAATATTAGTTACATTTTATTCTTCCAATCAAGTCCATCTTGACCCTCTATCCATGGAATGTTTCATGAGGCATTAAGAACATTTTGCTATTCTACCCATTTAATATTTTAAAGTTCATCTTTTCACTTGACTCGTGGGAAATTTTAGAAGGAATTAAAAATGAGAATCTGTAACAATAAAAAATAGTCTAAATTTTTATGATCCAGAATACATTGTGGCATTTTCTTTCTATTTTATAATAGTCTTTTTTCCCAAATTGTTACATAGGCATCTCCTTAAAGGGAGTTTGGGAATCATTGCCATTCAGAGCATTAGGTACCTCTTCTTTTTATACTATACTTTTTGGTTCTTCCTAGGTGATTTGTTATTAGGATGGTGGTACACACTGATTTGTGAATAGTTTTGAAACTAACTGTGAAACAAACTCTGATTTGAGAATAGTTTTGAATTATTTGGTACTTCACATTCCTGGTTTTTTTTTTCTTTAAATTTTGCCGAAGATTTTGTAATGTATTTATCAAATTGTTCTTATGTAATTGTCTGAGATCAGTAGCTACTATTTTTTTAAAATCAGAATTGGCATAATTTCTTTTTGACAATTTGCTTTTCTATGGATTTCAACAAATCTACGGTCAGGGTTGATAATTTTCAACTTAACGTTTTTATAAGAAGTTTTAAGGACATAAGCCTGAAAACAATTCATCAACAATGAAAATATGAATGAGGAAAAGATATTTATTGCATTTTCCAAAATACATTAAAGGGAAGAAAATTCTTAATATATAGTTTCCAATGTTATGTTCTTGTGTTACTCACTTGGCAATGCTGGGATGCTGATATGTCACAATAACTGAAAATAAAAATCATGCATTCTCTTTATATCTAAAGGAAAATGAAATTTTTTTTCAAATGACAGTTTTTTTAAAAACACATAGTTCAGAACATAAAAACAGCTTTTGGATTTTATTTATTCCAATTGATGAAGAAAGTATCCTAGTTTAAAAAGAAAGTTGTACTTTAATTAATATTGTTTTTTGGCTTTATTTACCTGCAAATCTGTATTTTTAAAATAAATTAAAACATTTATGGTCATTTGGTAAATATTTGTAAATTATATCAAATAAAATATAATCTAATTCACATGTTGAATTATTTATAATCACATTGACTATATGGACCATTTGAAAGTTCTTTTCTGTTGGGCAAGGCTGGTTAATGTCATTGTAGTCAGTTTCAAATCTAAGGTATAATATTTATTGAAAAATAAATCTTCAGTACAGAAGTCATTCTTTATTTCATTAAAATTACCCATATTCTAGCTGAATAATGATTAATTTAAATGATATTTAAATGTATTGAAAAATCCTCTGGACTCACCAATTTTTTTACCAAATAATATTTACTCTTTAAAACAGGTTTATGAATAGATACAGAGCGATATTGAATTTTAAAAACTTTATCGATTAAACACCTACAAGTTCCTCTAACAACGAAAGGAAAATTAATATTGTCTACCGATAAAAAGTTAGTGTTTCTACAATCATAAACATAATAATCTGATTTATATATTTATAATTTAAATCTTAAGGAAATTTAAGTTATCATTCATGTTCATTTTAATACAATTATTGTTGTTTTTTAATTAAGTATAGTTTGGATTTCCTATGTTATTTGGTATTCTAAAAGATAAACTTTATTCAATTTCATATATAAATAAGTACTAAGTATACAAAAAGATCGATTTAATTGATCAATCAGTACAATAAATTATGTCTCCATGAAAAGATTTATAACTACACTAGGAATCCATATTTTATCATAATGTTCGTAATCTTAAGTAGCAGGTTTTTAAATATGCAAATGTGTCTATTTTCTGATATTTTTACCTTTTCATATTGTGAAATTGGTTTGTATATCTGTTTTTATTTTGAATTTTATTAGTTTTTTTTTTTTGCATGTTTTTTTAATTGATTCAATTTTCTTCTTTCACAATACCAGCAAATTTTCTGTTTTAAAATTTTATTGATTGTGATTTCAAAATTATTTGCTTCAGGCGTACTATTCATATGGTTCTTAAGAAATTATGGAAACCTTATAATATAACATATTTTCTTGTTATTAGTATTTTATGTTATAAGATTTAACATGATTTTTCCAATATATATTTGAAAATTTATTATAACATATTTTCTTTAATATTACATTATTTCTTTGATATATAGTTGGATAATTTCATTGAAATTATTTAACTTTTTAAGTTTTAAATAAAGTTTTGTCTTTTCCAATTTTCTGTTGTATTATTTTTTTAGAATGATTAAAATAGTTGATTGTTTTCTTAAACTTCGAAGAATGTATTTTATATAAGCCAGAATGCAGAATTTTCATTTATTTATTTTTATTTTATCCTATTGAAATATTACTGTTCTCCTAATATTTATATAAAAAGATTTCATACGCAAATATTAAAAGTAGAAATCCTTAATACTTTTTAATATAGATATTAAAATTGGAAATCTTTAAATCCATACTCATGGACCAATATTATATATATTCTGTCTATTTTAAGTTGAAAAATTTCAGTTTTTATAACAATCATTATTATCCTATTTGTTAGAATGTCTTAAAAGTTCACATTTATTGGCTGATCATTTCTTTTGTAATGGAGTTCACAATGGAGTCTAAGTTAAACGCTGTCAATTTAATTCTTTATGATGTTAGTTATTTATTTTCAATTTTAGCCAAAAAATAAACACAGATACAACAGCTGATAGTAAACGGCGAAAAAAAATTAAAATAAAATTAATTTAAATGAAATAAGCATAAAAGTTACTATCAACATAATTAGTAAATCAGCAATATTAACAAATTATAAAATAAAAATACCTAACTGACAATTGCACCCACCACAACAAATGATTCTGGACTCTTTTCCATTATATTTCAGCTTTGTTTATCTGTTAAGTAAGGTATTTAGTGATTTAGTAAATAATTATTGCCTATGCATTCAAATGCTGCAGAAGCCTTCTATATTTAACCTCAGAATTCAATATGTACAAAAAGAGATATTCCCTGTTTAAGCTTCAAATTTGAGATAACTGAATATTGATATTTTAATTGAAAAACGTAAAGTACATGTGTAATAACTAACTAAAATATGTATCCTTAATTGAGAATACAAGTATTTGGGAAGAAAATAATGTAGTTTGTGGATGAATTATCCAAAAACAAAGTGTAGGGTATAGTATGGACTAAGTAATCAGAATTTTATGCCTTTTATGTTTATTGTTTTTAAAATTTAATTTTTTTGAAAAACATTAAGAGATACTTTCAAATGTTTATTTTTAACAACTTTTCTCTCTTAGTTTATTCTTTTTAATTGTTCAATCTTTAGTATTCTATGTTGCGAATTTTTTGCTACATGTACCCTTCCTGTTACCTTTATTGTTTTTTTTATTCAATCTCATGATTTCTAAGTATTAAAATTTTCTTTAAGCTTAGCTTATTTAGATCTAGATAATATAATCTACCGCATTCATAGAAAATTAAGTATGTTTTGAAAATTATAAATAAGATATAATTTATATATATAAAATAGCCATATTTTAATTTTTGATTATTAGGTTAGTCTTAATTGCTATGGATTTATGTCTGCAAAATTGCATAATTAACACACTGTACATTCATTTATATTTTTAAGATTAAAATCAATTGTTGTAAAACTACTCTTGAAAAATAAAAAATGACATGAAACAAAAACATAAACAACTTAAAAATATATTTTCCTAAAATAATTTAATTATTTATTGAATCTTAAAGAGCATTGATTTTTTAATATTACTCTAATTCAGTGTGTTTCTGGTTAGTTAATATCAGCTTGATTATACGCATAATAAATAAGACATGAATAGATTTTATTTTATTGTATTTCAATTATCATAATGCATTAAAAATTCCAAAAATAGTCAGAACTTGTCAAAAATAGAAAAGTGAGAAACGTTAGTTAGGTTTTACAAAAGCATAAATAAATTATAGTCTAAGTTCAATTGAGATAAAAAAAAAGATCATTTTGAAATATATTTTTGAATGAGGATTTTGATTTTTCTTAATTTTTCATTTTTTGATTGAATTTCATTTTCTTTTTGTATCTATTCATCACATCTGCGATTGAGTATATACCCACTAAATTAATATAAAAAATAAACTTATTAGTATTTACAAGTTTATTAATAATTTCTTAGAATTTTAATAGTAGTAGTTAATGTCAAGCATCCTTTCAATATTTTTTGTTATTAATAAAAATAATTGCATTTAAAAGTTTTCTTAAATTTAAGAAGAGATTAAGTGTAATATAATGAAGATATTTTTTCTGTAATTTGTTTTATTAAACATGAAAAATGTGTATTGATGAAAACATGAAAAATGTTTTACTAATAAAGTAAAATGGAAAACATTTAGTTACAGTGATAGAAACATTTTAGGCCCAATAAAATGAAACTTTACTAAAAATTTCATGTTAATTCTTTTTTTTGAAAAATGCTAATTAATACGTATTGATTCCTGTAAATAATTGTATAATATCTTGATTTTCCTGTTTATTGTATAATATCTTGATTGAAAACCTTCCTGAAAATGTTAAATTTAATAAATTTTGGAATAATTTCTAGTTATTTAATGAAGTTTAAAGAAAATGATGATCTTAATTGTAAGAATATGGCAAAGATACCATAATATATTCCTGAAATTTACTTCTTAAAAATGGACACTCAAAGCAGTGTGCTTTTCCCAGTCCATTTCTAAGTACTTTAGTGAATGTAATACATTAAGGAACTTTGCTTTTAATGTTATTTATGATATGACATTTAGTAATGTGGGTATAGTATAAATTGTATATATATATATATATATATATATATATATATATATATATATATATATATATATATATATATATAGCATTATCTTATGAGTATATGAATTTCAGGAACTGGTTATCATTTACATGTTGTGAAAGGACCTCAGTTCAATTCTAAAGAAACAATTGAATTACTTCAAAAGCATATCCCAGAATCATCACCTGCTAAAGAATTAGAAAATGAAATTAGCTATAATTTAACCTCAAATTCTGCATCTGTCTTGGGAGATATGTTTGAAGATTTAGAGAACCAAAAAATGAAACTTGGCATTAATTCATGTGGAATCACTGTAACAACTATGGAAGATGTATTTTTAAAGTAAGTATTCCTTTTTTATTTAGTACATAATTTATGCTAAATGTGTTTTGGAATGAATATGTAACAAATATTTTATTAAAAATTGTCAATATTTGTAATATCTCTATTTATTTTCAATCAAATATTTTAATATTATATACATGTTTTTAGGTAACAGAATGGTTATAGAATTATATGCTTTTCTTATATGTAATTGTGGAAAAAATGAAAATTCTATATTTTAAATCTAAAGTAATGCTAGATGTTAGATGTATTTAATATTAATCACTGTGAATATATCCTCATCTGCTAAATTGTTTGAAATCCGATTATAAATAATATGAAAGTCAATCATCTGATAAAATGACATTTATGTGCCTTTTCCTTAAAAATATTTTTTATTTTTCTGTATATCTGTGAATTTTTCACATGTTACTATATATTTAAAATTGTTAAAATATGTTTTATATGACATTTTAAATGTATGTATAAAGACAATATATAAAGAATTAAATGAGATTTATAAATATAAATTTTAAAATATTGGATTTATTAATTTGTTATTATGCAAAGAAAATAAGCTTTTCCTTCAAATAAAAAAATTCTGTTATTTTTATTTAAATTTTTAATTTCAACATATACATCTTAATTACATAGAAAGTATCAATATAATTTAGATTTTTTTTTTGCAGTTTATTAAAAAGATAATTTTAATTATTTTGTGAAAAATATTATCAAGTTTAGTTTATGTTTTGTAAAAAATGTGATGATGACTTCATAAAAAATTAATTTTATGCTGCATTTTTAGAATTTTATAATTATGAAACTATTTTATGATCACAGTGTATTAAGTCCTTATGTAATAAACTTTTACATCATTAAAAGTATTATTTAAGCATTTATAATTTTGTAAGCTTCATAGATTTAATTTGAATTATACAGTTTTTCATTACAATTAAATAATTATGTAGCAAAGTTTAAACAAAACATATTTGTTAAATAATGTTTTATTAAACCACTGAATGTAACTTATTACAAGAGCTTCCTGTACATAGTTCGGTAACATTTTTTATTCTTGCTTATCATTCAAACAATATTTAAAATAAGTTTAGACAAGAAAAAAAAAAAAAAAAAAAAAAAAAAAGTAAAAGATTTAGCTTGAAAATTTTAATATTTTTAGTCCATAAGTTTTACAATATTTCAGTTGATCAACTATTAACTTGGAATATGATATACTAAATTGCAAATAATTTGCATGCTTTCTTGCTATACATTCAAAAATTAAAATATTTCAACACTGTATTGTATACTAATTTAATTATTGTTGTCTAGAGAAGATTTAAAAAAGCTTATATAGTTTACATTAAAAGTTCTTCAATTTTTCTATAAACCATGATACAACAATAATACAATTGCATATTTAGGGTATTTTTTTATTCCTATGCATAAAATTGTTATGTTTACCAAGTAATCAGTGAATTATTTAAATTTTCCTATTTATATTAGAATACAAGTTAATTTGGTTAACTGTAAAAGTATTACTGATAATTACTTTCATTGTAAAATTGAATTCCTATTTCATACTGTTATGTGTACATTTGGTAGTTTGTATTTTTAAATCAGTTTTTAATAATGATATTTTGTAGCATTATTAGACAAATACTTAAACAATATGTACAAAATAATAAGTAAAAATATTAAGGAACTTTTTTAAGCTATAATCATATATTTTACATTGCTAAGTCAAATATTTAAATATCATAGTGATTTCTCAGTAGAGAATTAAATATTATTGTATAAAATTAATTATTCTTTTATAACTTGTATGGATTATAATATGGAAATATAAATTATAGTCTTATTTGTAAATTCTTTATATAGAAATATTGAACAAATAATTTATGTAATTATATTATATCTCTTCATGATACTTTAAAATAAATATCCCTTGAAAATTTCTCTTGATTTTTTTTTGCTCTTAGATATAAAGAAGCAAAATACAAATATTTCAAGCAAAATTGAAATTCTTTGTAATTATTAATATTTCTTATAATTTTTGAGAGAGGAAATTTTAAGTTATAAGTTTCTTTTAAATATTAAATTTATTCTTATTAAAATTTATGGTGTTTTTGATTACTGTATAAAGTGATTGACTTAATAATTTCAGTGTTGCTAATATTTCTAATGTAAAATATTCTGCAAAAAGTGAAAGAAGCTTGCAAAATGGAGTATCAATGGAATATGAAGGTAAATTTGTAAATTATAATTAATGCAAATATGTATTTTAATTATATAGTTATTATATATCAATACCTTTTGGGAAGAAAAGATTACAGAAAAGCTTTTTTATGGTCTTATTTGTAAATGTGTTTATTCATTTTATTGTAATATGTGACTCTAAATATACTAATCTGATGATATTCTTTTAAAAATATGTTAAACAGAAATTATTTTAATAGAACAGAATTAAAATTTTAATGATTTACTTGAGATTTCTTCATGACTATATGTCTATATTGATTCATCTATATATGTCTATGTTGATTCATCCATATATGTCTATGTTGATTCATCCATGACTATATGTATGGATTAAGCTATAAATCCCTCATCAGTAGTTTTCTTTACAAAAAGTGAATATTTTGGAACTAGTTTTTTTTAATTAGTTTAATTTACTTAAATAAATTACGTTTTGATTTGTGAAAATAATAAAAATGTAGTATAAATTTTGTATTCATGTGTACACATTATTGACAACAATTAAACATTAATACCCATATAGTAATGTAGTGTTTCTGATGATAGAATATTTGTAAATTCATCTAGAGGAACTAATGTTGCAAGTGATAAAATTTATTTAAAACATTGCCTGTTGTGAAAATTTTCAATATTGTAAATGTAGTAGACATCAATTTATGAGGAAAATGTAGTTAGCAAGAGTACATATAGTTGTTAGGTTAGAGATTCAAAGAAGATGGAAATTTTCAAGAATAGTCTTGATTAATTATTGAAAATAAGAAAAATCCATTAGCACTAGAGTTTGCAAAAATCTTCATCAGTTATTGGTCATCTATCAAAACATACTGGTACCATTGGATTTTGCACTGGATCATTGGGGTTCATATCAATTTGTGGATATAAATGAAACAATTAAACCTCTATCTATTTCCACATTTTCTATTGTAGACATGAACAATTTTCTATAAAACATTAGAAATATATTTTATTTAAAATAATATAAAACATCAACATATTGTACTTGATTTTTTAAATTTTGCTTACATAAAGAAACAGAATTTTATTCCATTTTTTGTTGCGAGAAATTGTGTGTTATAGAACGTGTGCAAAAAATAGCTCATTCAGTCATCTTGTCACTCAATCAAACCACCAATCAAAGCATTTAATTGCCTTCAGTTAGACTGTAATCTGTATTGCTGCAATGAAGCTCAACACTACAAAATGATAAAGCTTTATCCTTAATCACATTATAATACTAGACCCCTTGCTATAACCACTTGTTAGAAATAATTGGAATTAAATTTCATTTTCATCTGCATTATTCTGCTTAATCCTATGGTGTTAAATTACTGTCATTTGTTGTATATTGTCTAAAAACACTTCGATAATGATAAATAGATTTTGATTTTTTTACTCCAAATCTGTATTTTTTTTAACAAAACAAATTTTTATAGATAGTTAATAACAAATGTAGACACCATTATTTTCATTTTTTTGATAGGATATGCAAAAAACTATTACATTTATCTTATAGTATTAGCTGGTCTAGTGTACCTTTTCAAATTCATTTAAAAAAAATTGAAGAACAATAAATATTTCTCGATGCATGTTTTTAGTGACACAAAATTATTTGCAAAGGTAACCACTAAAACGAAAAGCAGTATTTATATACCAGTACCATATCTGTAATATTATTGGTCTTTAGCTAGAATTTAAAAACTTAAATAATTTTAGATAAATAATTTTAAAATTAAGGTTAATTAATTTTAGGTAAATAATTTTAGAATTTAAATTTTTTGCGTACAAGTTTAAATTTTTCTGACTGGCAAGAGAGATATTGTAACACTTGTTCCTTATAATTATAGCATGTATTTTATTTATATAATAACTTTTGACATGAAGCTTAAAATTATTTAGAAATCTTTCATGACCTGTTACAGGTTCTTAAATATGCTTTCAGTTATTAATTTTAGTAATTTGTCTAGTTCCTGGTAGTGAAATCTAATTTCTAATTTTCAAGGAAAAATAACCAAGATGTAACAATAAACACAACTAAGATTATATATATATATATATATATATATATATATATATATACACACACTTAATTTTTATTCTGGCTTTTTATTGTTAAATTCAATTTGTTATTTGAAACAGCATCTGTAATTTTATCTTTGATAATTTTAGGGAAACCACTTAACTGCACCATTTCCTTCTTATGTTTTAAAATCCCATTGAGTGATGTAGTGATTCATCTTTACAAAAATATAATTTAATTGAAATCTTTTGATTTTTTTTTATAACATTTCATTTCTTTCACATTTAATTCTTATGTGGTCTTTACACCTCATTGAAAATTATTTTTAATTGTAAAAAGAGAGAAAATATGGTTAAGAACATGAAACTAATTTTAAATTTATATTCAAAATTAGACATTAAATTTAGCAAACTAACGTAATGGATAAGTTAAATAATAATTAAATTGCAAACTTATTTCTATTTAGTTTTGATGTTATAAATTTAAATTTATCATGTTAGTTAACTTTATTTTTCTTAGTACATTTTTAAATGGCAATATTTTTTATAAGAATATATTACCTAATGATTCTTATTTCCTGAAAATTAAAATTATATTCATTAATTAAAAAATTAAAATTGTATTCATATTATTGTAAAAAATTGTGTTTTCCTTGTAATCTTAATAATTAGTGTTGGCCAATTTGTTAGTGATAATTATTTGCATGTCCATAATTCTTTAATAAAAGTAATAAACAAATCATCTGTAGGATAAATATGCTAGAATGCAGAGTACATGCTTCATTATATTTTAAACTTACAAGAAGATACATTATTTGAAACTAGTTTTGAAGATTTGATGCAGTTTTGCCACTGAAATTAAAAGAAATTTTTTAAATCAATAGAAAGCAACCATCAAGTCTAAATAATATACAAAATACTCCTATTAAAACAAATTTTTTTTATCTTGAAAATAGCTTACATCAATGATGTTTTGAAATACTTTTAATAAAGAAACCCGTGTTAGTATTTCTTTCTCATCATGATTTTGTATTAGAATCGAGCTTCTCAGAAAGAAATCTGATTTGCTTGATCCCAGCTGTATTGAAAAAAAGAGAGATTTCTCTTTTCTGCTATCTGTCATAATAGATGGCTGAGAGTTTTTCAATTTTTGTTCCTTGTAACACATGAATGTGGCTCATTATCTATGATAAGTCCTAGAAGGCAATACACAGTAGATATTTAAATGTCTTACTGTGATTTTCAGTTGTTAAGCTATTTATTTTGTGTTGTCATAATAATGTAATCTAATTAATCTCATAAAAATGTCTTTGTATTTGAGGCAGACATTTATTTTTCATTGTTAATATAGGCATCAAAATTCTGAATTCTATTATGATACTTACTACTTTCAAATTTATTGCGAAAAATAATCATTTTATTGTACTATATCTGGCAATTTTAATTTAGTATTCTGTAAGTACTAAATGTATCTAAATTGTTAATTTTCTTTGACAGTTAAAATTTTTTCATGTACTTTTTGTGCTATTGTAATTTTAATAAATTAAATTTTTTGTTATTTCAGATGTATATGGGAGTTCCACACAACTAAAAAAGCGAACAATTTGGAATCAATTTTTAGCTCAGATCGAAAAACGTTTTCATTATACCAAACGATATTGGAGTATTTTGATAACGCAGCTTGCACTTCCAATTATGTTTTTATGTTTGTGCTTATATATAATAAAATCTTTTCAAGGAAACCTCAGGGCTGTTTTTGAACCATTGAAGTTAGATATAAATGATGTATATGGCCAAACAGAAGGAATATTTTTTTCAAGAGAAACTAATAAATTAGCAGAAGAAATCAATAGTGTCTTAAAAGAAAATAATATTGAAGTTCACAAGTTAGACAATAGTACTAATCCAACTTCATTCATATTAGATTATGGTAAAAAAGATTTCACAAAATATTTAAAAACTTTGCTAGTTGGTGAGAGCATTGATAAATTCTCAAATGGTACAAATAATTTAACTGCTTGGTATAATGGTGAACCATATCATACTTTACCCATGTCTCTTGTTTTGATGCATACATCAATTTTAAGACATGTTTCTTCGAATAAGGCTACAATTACATTGACAAATGCTCCACTACCTAAAATTCTCCCACAATATGCTGGAGCATTAACAGGAAGATTTGAAAGTATAATGGCAAGTGTTTTCTTGCCCCTAGCATTAGCTTTTATCTCTGCTAGTTTTGTATTACTTCCAATTCATGAAAGAATATCAAAAGCAAAGTTATTACAGCTGATGACTGGATTACATCCTATTTTATATTGGATGGCCATGTTTCTATGGGATTTTATTATATATTTTATCATCAGTATTCTCCTAATCATTCCGTTTGCTGCATTTTTCAACCTTGTATTCTTCGGAGCACATGCTAATGCTATTCGTAAGTGTTATTTATTTTAATTTTTAACCTATTTTTTCACAAAAAGTACTAACAGAAAAACATATATTGCTTTACTAATCTCTTGTTACTAAATTGTTTGTTTGCTATTATTATTTAAAAGGCTGAGCTATGCATTTTTTGCTTGAATAAATTACATATACAATGCAATGTAATTAAATGAATACTTATTGGACATTATCATAATAAAAATTGTTTATTTATTATCAAACTATATAAACAGAATTTAAAGAAATAATTTTAAGGAAAGGGTTATTATTAATTTGAGAAAACAACTATATTGGATTAAAATCTCTTACAAGTTTTTCAATTATAATTATTTTGAAATTATCTCACAACATTCTTTTTTATTCATAGAAAACTTCAAGAAGCATTTTTATTTATAAATATGAATGTTTTCAATCTTTTATCTTCTTACAAATTACAATTTATACAGTTGAAAACCTTCATTTATTATACATATGCTGTAATACAAAAGGCAAATAAAATAGCAATACCTTGTATTTAAGCCCTCTCAAAACTCAATGCAAAATTTTATGTTCAGAGTGAAAGAAACTTATTTGATCCTTATTTAATCATTGTTGTGCAATGAATGAGGAGATAGATTTTTATTTGACTATAAATTGTAGAGATAATTACTTGATAGTTTTCTGATTTGATTTTCTGTTTGATTCTCTTGTCAAACATAAGTGTTGTTTATTATCTATAAAAATTCTTCCAGAATGTAATGTTTAAATACAAAAAAAAAAAAAAAAAAAAAAAAAAAAAAAAAAAAAAAAAAAAAAAATATCACAGCAATTTTAAGCTATTTGGCTCAATTGTTTTTACATGGTTATATACTTTGTGCATATTTTGAAAAGCTACAAGAATAAGGAATATAAATAGGAATTTTAAAAAGGAAAAGTTTTCCCATAAGATATTTAATAATTTGAATCAAATTATTAGCTTTTAATGATAGGAAAACAATGCATTGATTCTAATGATCTCAGAGAATCAATTATTCTTTATTTATTTAAATTTGCCAAATAATTTAAATATAAATAGCCAATTTTATTCATGAATTCCTGTATTTTGTGGTGCATTCTCCATATACAGTGGCTTCCAAAAGTGTTTGTACACTTACGAGTTTCAGTGAAATATTGCTTTATTCGTTAATAAAAATTAATTTTTGAAAGTGAGAATTTTCTAATAATATCTATAGATATCTCTTGACAAAACTACATAAAATATTTTATGAACATAATAAAACTTTTTAGTGGAAAATTAATAATCAAAAAGTAACAGAAACATTACACAAATATCTTTGTAAACTTCAAAGAAATTTGCACATATTAATAAATATTGTAGTATTTCTGTCACTTAGTATTTTGTAGGATATCCTGCAGCATTTACAACAGCTTTCAAACGTCTGGGCATAGAGTTTACCAGTTTTTTTGTGATATACGCATCAATGTTCCTCCATTTTTCCATCATTACAGTTTTTAATTTGGTTTTCATATTAATGTGGTGTCTTTGTACTCTAACCTCTAGTTTTCTCCAATGTGTTCTATCGGGTTTAAATCTTGTAACTGAGGTGGTGTTTTCAGAATTTGTGCCAATTATAGAAGCACAAAAGTCGAACGTTGAGGGCTGTGTGCTTATGGTCATTTTCCTGATTAAAAAAAATAAAGTTGTTTCCAATACCCAAATTTTGAGTGGATGATTTTAAATTAACTTTTTAAATATTTAAATAAAGATCATGTTTTATTATGTCATCAATAAATATACAATTTCCTTATCCTGATGCTGATATACATCCCCTGCACAAGGATACTTCCAGCACCATGCCTTAGTGTTCCAACCAATATTTTGGGACTAAGTTCCTCATTTTTTTTCTTCATACAATTATACGCCTATTGCATCCAAAAATGTTAAATTTACTTTCATCTTCAAATAAGACATGATTCCAATATGCTTCGGGTATATTTGTCATTTATTTTGAGAAGGAAAGCCTAAACTTTCTATATTTTGCATTTACAAAATTTTTCCTTCGAGCAGAGAACCCATGTAATCCAACTGGTCTGAGTACTCGTCAAACAGTTTCTAATGAAATTGAAGTAAAAAATATTTCAGTAAATTCTGTAGAAATCTTTACAGCACTCCAACGTGCTTACAAATTTTCTAACCATAAATCTGATCACATTGAGTTAACATTGCCGGGCAACCACTTCTTACTTTATTTTTTATCCAAATTTATTCCTTAAAGCGTTTTATCATATACTGCACTGTAGAATGTGGTAAATTTACTAATTTAGCAATATCCCGGTTGAATTTTCCACCCTTATGATAAAAATTATTAATTTTTGAATGCTGTTCATTGTTTCCTTACAATTACGAGCCATTTTAAAATATTATATTAAATATAACAGAGTAAGACAACAAGGAATAAAGTCAAAGATTTTTTAAACGCCACCAACATGAAAAAAAAAATTGATGCAAACAAATTTTATTTTGATAATTTTATTAATTTATCAAAATAAAATTTTAAATTTTATTTTGAAAAACAGATGATAATTTTATTTATGAAATTTTATGAGAATGCTTTGGTGTACGATAACTTTTGTAACGTGTTTTATTTAAGATCCTTGCATTTTAAGTTTTAGAAAAATAAAATAAGTCAATGTTGAAAAGAAAAAGAAAAGTTTTTTTTCAAAATAGTATGGGCGAGATGTAGAAAAAATATTGTATAGCTTTACATTCCAATTCAGTTCAGGACTACAACTCTTTTTCAACAAGATTTTAAAGTGTACAAACACTTTTGAAAGCCGCTGTATCATATTAATAATAAGAAAATTTTATAATTTTTATTTATAAAAGAGATCCAAATGATATTTTTTACTATTCTGGTTCATATTATTAATTTATAGTCAAATCCATTATTTTACCTATTAAAAAATCTTAATAAAGAAACTTATGTGAAACTCTAAATGAAAGCTTTCATTTGGAGAAATCTTATTCAGCAATAATTTAAAAAAGGACACTAAAAATGCTGCATTTATCATTGTACGTTATGTAATTACAATGAAAAATGCAGTAAAAATGTAATTTAGTACCATAATTGTATATTATGCTCATTAGCATATTTTTTATTATATTTAATTACTTAAAGATGACTAGTGTCTCTGTATATGATAGTATAAAGTACTTATTATTTCTGTTTAAATGAATTTAAAATTATTAAAACTATCTTTTCTATTTAATTGAATTGCAAACTGAAATTTTCAAGCAATTTAAAACAGAATATTTTTTCATGTATCACTAGAAAAGGTGATCTTGTTATAGAAGTTAATTTCTTGTTTCCATATGTACATTATGGTTATGATATACCCGAGTTTGATATAGTTGGAACAATTATGATTAGTGTACCATTTAAAATGGCACCTATGTTATTAAACAGACAGGAATTTATTTTATTTATTGTACTTTTTATGTTTGAAATCAAAGGAAACATGTCCACAATTTTTCGCTTGAATAACATTTACTATTGTAAAAAAATTACTTTTCAATATTTCGAAGAATAGTTTTAACTCATACATTTTCTCATCTATAGTAAACCATTACATCATTATACTGAGTATTAAAAGTGTTTAATTTGTTCTATGATTCAATTTGCCATATTTAACCTGTTTTATTCAAATTATTGAAAATCACTGTATAGAAAAGAATTTAATGCTTACTGAACGTTTATATTTTTTCTTTCATCCAAAAATTAAGTAATGTTTTTCACCTTTTTCTAATTAATAGGATTACATTAAAAAATGTATTTTAAAGAAATAAAATGGAGGTATTAGTAAAATATTCTTAAATCCAATTTATTTATATAATAAAACAAGATTCATCTTTAAATATGTAATTAAATTTTAATAACATAGAAAATGTTCTTATGATGAAATAACTATTATTTTAAATATGTATATGTTTAAATAAATAAAATATGAAATTCGAATTCTAATGTGAACCAATTAATTTTATTATATAGTTTTATTGTAAAATATTTGCACTAGAAATTGATTACGTTCTGACAAATGGGCTGTATAAAATGGAAAATTAGATAAAGCAGGAGAAACTCCAACGTATTGCTTTTAAAAAAAAAAAACTGATAGTTCCGTGTGATTTGTTAATTATTCACAATAAGAAGGATTTAACGATTCTCGAAAAGCGGCAATATAACTTTATCAGCTATATTTATTTAATTTCAAATTTTTATTTACTTTTTTAACATTTTCAATTATTTTATGATTTGTGGAACTACATCTCATAAACTAAAAAAATTATTTGCGTTTTAATCTCAGTTTGAATCATTCATTTTTATTTCATTTGTAATGTCGTTTTTAGTTTTTTCAGTTCTGCTCAATCTACTCTTTTTATTAACTATTTTAAAATCATTAGGTGCTCCCAATGCACAGGTTTGAGGTTCTATCCTCAAGTTGGGGATGGTCCATTCATCTTTTCATCTCTTCTGTAGGTCGATAAAACTGAATACCGAGCATGATTGGGAACTAAACACTGGAGGTTTTAGGTTAGGCTGACCACCTAATTGGAACATTTGCTTCGCACCCCAGAGCCCTAGGTCAAGAAAACAGATATAGACACTGTAGGTCTTGGTCCCCCAATGGGCTGTCTTGCCACAGAGTTTAGTTTAAAATCATTAGGAATACTTCAGAATAATCAATTAAAGCACTATTAGTTTAGTTTGTTTTAAATTTTGTTCTGTTAACATTGTTTCGTCACTAATAGAAATCTCTATTTGTTTATTTTGATAATTTGTATTTAATTTCGGTTTCAATATTTTAACTTCATAATCTTAATTTCTTTCTTCACTTTTTTTTGGTAAAGATTCATACGTTTAGACTCATTATTTTTTTACTTTTATTTTTAGATTTAAATTTTTTATTTAATTTTTTGGATATCTTTTGACTTTTAAATAATTTGGATTTATTTTAGGGGAATTACCTTAAAACGCTTATTACAAAACACAAGAATAACAAAAAACGTACAAGGTGTGTTAAACCATAAAAACACTATTTTCATAAATTTTAAAGGAAAAATGGATAGAAAATTACAGAACTATTATCAGAAATCACAGAAATAGAATTTCAAATATTTACTTATACTATTCACGAGGTATCGAGATATGCATGTGATTTCGTTGGAAGACAGTGTTCTAGAGAACTCACAATAAATAAACTTCGTCAACAAAAACCATACTCTGAATGAAAATCGATTTAATACTTTTACCAGATGTCTGATATATTATACAGTCATTGTTTATCACATCGCGTTATTGATTGGTTGAATATGCGCGTGCTTTGCATTAACATCTATGACAAGTAGCTTGGGAATTGCTGTTCTGCCATATATATAATCTGTAAACAGAGCATGAAAGGGCCTTTTAACTGTAATTGATATTGGAGAATAAAATACTGTTTGAGCTCTGTGGTCACTTTTGCTGCAGTTTTTATATAGAAATTACAGTTTGCTTCAGTATTCTCCGGTCCTTTTCATTGAGCTTTTCTTTCCGTCCACTATTTTGTTTTTTTTTTAGCTTGTCTTGCCGCGCTTCTTGTAAGCTACCATGACTTATGATACCTTACCTCTAGAAACGCCTAAAAATTGGGATATTTTGGTAATTAGATTAGGAATTATAGATTTTTAATATACACTGGTTATCATAAATTAAAGAAAAATCACAAAAATGATGATAACGCAAAATGTTATGCATGGAATTTAATGAAACTTATATACATTATATACACAACACATAGGAAGGTACAAAAAAATAGTGTAAAAAGAAGTCACCAGACAATTATAGTATTATAAAAATTAGCATATGTATACAATGAACAAATGGGAGCTGTAAATTTGGTATAGGAAAAGTACCTTTAATATGGGTTATGATTCCCCCTCCGAGAAGCAATACAGCATACCCAGCGATGTGTAATACTCTCAATTATGCGGTCTATTAAATGTGCAGGAAGTGCGAGCTATTAATTTTCCAAAGCAGTTGAAAGAGCGGCTAGGGTCCTAAGAGGGGGATTAAGAGTAACTACACATCGTCTTAGAGCATCCCAATCATCCTCAATTGGGTTAAGGTCCGGTGATCGAGCTGGCCGCAGCATGCGCTCAATTATTTCCTGCTCTAGATAAGCATCCACGATGTGAGTCCCGTGTGGTCTCGCATTATTACCCTGTACCACGAAAGCATCACCTATTGCCCCGGCATCAGGGTGCACATAAGCATCTTGGATGTCATTCCTATAGCTGTGAGCATTAACATTTCTACTGGAATATACCTGTAAGTCTCTGCGTCCATCTAAAGAGATACCATCCCAAACAT
>JAPDSC010004238.1:0-18915 GCA_026290005.1 Latrodectus geometricus | reverse complement strand
CTGAAATTGTTTGATTGATACCTCACGAGATATCGATCACTACAGACGTCTACCGAAAAAATAATGGATTACTTTTTCCCCCAAACTAATATAAATTGGAAGATTCATGTATTGGATCATTCCAGTACTTCAGATATAGTTGGGATTCGCACATCCGAAACTACTTTGTTTTACAATTCAGTTATCTGTTGATACTGTTCCCTTCGTATATCAACAATCACAACACATTTAGTTTAGACTAGAAGAGAACTAAAGCAATGGATATCTTGCGGGCATTTCATTATGCTGCAGTCAACTTCGAGTGATTATGTGGATACTTATTATTGTGAGAACGTATGCATTGTATTGGGCGTGCCGTTTGATCAGAGCAGTATGCATCACTGTTAGGAAAAGACACACGTTCATTCATAGAAATACGAAAAACTTGCAATTTTCGCGTCACTCTTTTGTCCTGTATTCAGACTCAGTTCGCTTGTGTCCGGTATAATGAGCGATAGCTCAGAATGGTACTCCTTTGTAGGGGACGAATATTTCACACACATTATCAAACACTTGAAGTCCCATGAATAACATTTATTTCAGAAAATATTCTGCAGCACAGCTTAATATAGCGAAAACATTTTACTTCTCTAAAACTATCACAAAACTGATTTTCTACCAGTTTATAAAAAATATTATAATTTTCCATGATGAATGTTTGTTCTATAATTATGATCATATCAATTTGTCTTGCGCATACAGACAAGATAATTTCATTAAAGAGGAATTTTCTGTAGATGAAAGTTAAAATAATCAAACTCATTCATATGTGAACTTGTTTGATTTCTTATTAATATGAAATGTTGGAAATTATTGTCAATTATTACATTTAAAACACAAGAATCACTTTTTTAATAACATCTAATTAATAAGAAACTATTTCTTTACGTATCTTTGGATACATCTCTGTTGACTCACTAGATATCTCTACTGGAAAATCCATGTTACCCTTACTGAACACCTCAAGGCCATTGAAGAGTGGCTTAATAAGTAGAAAAAGTTAATAAATACAAACAAATCCACTACTGTCACTTTTACTAGGGAACGTACTCTATCCCCCCCCCCAGATTCAACTAAGCAGTTTTTCGATCCCCTGGTCAAATAAAGTCGAGTACCTAACGTTAGACAAAAACTTACCTGGAAAGCCCATATTAATAAAATCAAGAATAAATTTATTTCTGCTAAAACTTCACTCTACTCCTTAATTGCCTACAAATCAAAGCTCTCCATGGCTAACAAGCTATTGATTTATAAATCATACCTTCGCTCTATTATCACCTATGCAGCCCCAATCTGGGGTGGTGCTGCGGAAACGAACCTGAAACCTCTTGAGGGTCAGCAAAGTAAATTTCTTAGACTGAGCACTCAGTCAGACTTCTACATCAGAGACGAACACATCAGAAACAATTTGAGTGTCCTTCCCATATCAAGATACGTCCAATTCCTTGCTTTTCGCTTCTACAACAGACTTTATGAAATTGATAACTCTGAAATTCAAGCAATTGAAAACTACAATCCCTATGAACTTTCCAATTTCCACAGACCAAGGGCGGTTCTGCGGGCTAAACCACTTTCGAACTTATCTATTCGCCTCCCAAAAAGTAGAATTAAATAATTTCTTCTTCTTTTTCATTTATTTATTTATTTTTTCATAATTAAATTTTCCATAAGCAAGAAATCTTGATTTGTTTGTAAGCTTGATAAGTTTTGACTCTTCACCAATGGCGGCATCTGACAAGCCCCATTGGTATTACTTTCAATATTATTTTCTCGCAACTTTCCTGTTTATTAGTGGTTTCTATTTTTGTAATTAACCTTGTAAATATTTTTGTATATATATACTTAAAAAAATAAAGAAAAAAAAGAAAAAAAATTGTATTTATATATATGCATATTTTTATGTATATGTATATATAATAGAATAAAAAAATCTTTTTGTCTTTATATAGTTATATTAATACTATGTATATAAACTGTAATTTAAAAATATTTTCTTGCACTCTTGTTTGTAATGTGCATTCAAATTTTTCTCTTTTGTTTATTCAATCTCATGCAAAGAACTCTCGTTGGGAGCACTTTAACCTAAGCAAAATATTTTCTTAAAATTTTTGTTTAAATAATCTTATATTTTGAAATCTTTATGTTAATTTCAATTAAAGTTAGACATAGGAAAATTTCTTAGGAATAGAAGGTACAGGGCCTTTTAGGTTAGGAACCTAACAAACACTAGATCCATTCTCTCTGTTAACTTCAAATTAATCTTAAATTCCGCTTTAAATTTTTTTAAGAGTGTATCTTCCGATAGCATTTCATATTAATATTGAAAAACTCACGTGGTTGATGTCCAATGCTTCAGAAGCTATGGAATTTAAATTTACTTTTGAACAAAAGGTATAGGAAAAACATGTCAAAGTTTTTTACTTTCTCATATACTAGCTAAACATTTTTCTTTTAACTTTAAGAACTAATAAAACATTCAAAACTAAAATTTCTGGCTTCCTTAAAATTAGTATTTTGTACATAACAGTAATGTAAAACCAACTATAAGATTTTAATTATATATTTAGTTATTTTAAAATTGTCATAAACAAAACTACAATCTTTTGTTCTACTTGGAAAGAAAAACAATTTAATATTGCAATTAGTTTGTATTAATATTCTATTAATTAAAAGAATATATAATTGCTTTTATAAATTGTACTAAACTCTTATCAATCCTTTTTTAAGATGATTAGATGTCGTAATTTCTCATTGTTACTCAAAACAATTTACATTTATATTACCAATTTTAAAACAAATCTTCAATCTTAAAAAAATGACTTCAGCTATAAGACTGAAAAATTTTAAATATTCAATGAAATTCATAATAAAAGGCTGAATTGTAGATTCTGATGTGAAGGAAACACATTTTGATGTCAAATTATCTGTAGATCATATTAAACTCAATTGTCTTCTTACAAAGAAGAAAACTTTTTATATACAGCATTGTTACATAAAAGATAGAAAACGATTATAAATATAAAAATTGTTGTACATTAATATATATATATATATATATATATATATATATATATATATATATATATATATATATATATATAGTTCACACAGATCAATCTCTCTCTTATTCCTTTATTAAACTTTTAATTTATTTATCTTTTATACATTTTTTTAAATTTAATTGATAGAAAGCTAAAACTCCATCGATTTTTCAAAATGGTAAACTCCAATAATGGGCCATTGTAAAATAAAATACGCAAATTCTTTCACACCTGAGGATATGTATAATTTTTCAAATGCCCCTATTTATATATAAACCGCCGAAATGACATCTGCGTGATCAATTGTTGGGCGTTTGATTCAGTATTTTCTAGATTCAGTTCTTACCAGAACATGATTATTCGATTGTGAAGACTGGATATCGTGAGAAAATCATACTAAACCATAGATAAACCATTTCTGGACAATGTGACCTCCCTTCTTTTAATGTTTACTTCTTCTAAGAAAAATTTAAATTCGTCATAGAAATGCTTTTCTAATCTTCTTGAGTATGTTGAGTGCTAAAGAGGAAGTGATTAGATAAAGTGCTTTTCAAGTAATTTGACAACACTAAATGAAGCCAAAGGGATTAATTTTAAACTAGTGGGGATGAATTTTCCCTCATATAATTGCTAAAAGTGCTATCATTTGGTTGAAATTTGCAAATTAAATGATTTATTCGCAAAAAATTCAAATGTTTTATAAATATTAAAATACTGTAATAACTTACTAAATTTTCGACACTGAGAAATATTATTTGGAAGACCAAAAACATCAACGTGTGTGTGTGTTATTTACATTATAATCTTCATCTAATAGAAGGCAAAAGATATTTAGTTTTTGAAATTTGACCGAACAAGTACTTAATTGTTTATTTAAAATTAATATACTATTTTTACATTTTCTAAATATTTTAAATATTACTAGCTTAAAAAAATAGATTTAATAACTAAATAATAAATTTGAAAATCTTATATAACTTTAGAAACTTATACGTATAGATTCTTTCCTTATAAATAAAAGCTTTACTCGGTTGTTTCTTGCCGGTGAATAATCTTATCTAGTTCTATATAGCAACTACTAAGAATCAATTTTTCTGCATCGATGTCATTGATTTATATATTTAAAATTAGTTTATTGTAAAAGTTTATCGTGAAGACAAAATAAATGCTATAAAAATATTCGCATGTAAAGATTTTAAGACAAAAAAATATTGGCAATCATAAATCTTATAGAGGAGGAGTCTTAAGATTAAATTAAGGAGTATATAACTTAAATTTAGCAGGAAAAATTATAAATTTATTGGATTAAACTGTGTAAAATTTTAAATATTAGTAGATACTCTGGTCTGATCTTATCGTATTTAATTTCTTCTCTAAATTGTGCAATTATAATTTATTAGTAAATATTTATTTAGTTGCTTACTTAGAATTATTTATAATTTCGATTTTGTAAAGTTAAAAAAAAAAAATTTAAAAATAAACTTTGAAATATTTTTTCTCAGTATTCATTACAATAAAAAATATGCAAAAATCTGAAATCAGATTTTTGCATAAGCATTTGATTTCCCCTATTCTTTCCTTGAATTTAACCCTTTGCACTTTTTATACATTTTATTTCGTATTACATACTTGTAAAATCATGAAATTATTTCGTATTACATACTTGTATGCATATGTAGGAATTTCATGTATGAGATTTGAATACCTATTCAATATTAGTTTGATTTGCTTATTTTTTATTCTATCTGTAAATATCAAGTTTTTTCTTTCAGTCTCATAGAAAAAAATCTTTTTAAATTATGTTTCTATTAAATTCCTTTATCCTTTTTCTCAGTACACTTCTGAAATTCAAATAATCGAATGCTCTTTTATTATCCACTTAAAATATTAATACATCATTGCTAATGACATATTTTGGGGAATGCAGTTTCGCACATATTTCAATAGTGTTGGAAACCAAAATATAAATTTATGAAATAACAATTGCTTACAAAACTGACTCACTAATTACGCTAGGACAAATTCTATGTTTTCGATGCTTTTTTTTTTGCAATTTCTTTAACTTTTTAGACATCAATTTTCCTTTTATATATTTAGCATGCTCAAATATTTTATTTCCTTTCGTATATAAATTGCATTATCTTATATATTATCACAAGTATGCACTTAAATGCATACGTCAATTTTCGTTACTATATATGGAGTTTTATTGGGTGTTTAACATTTTGATGACATTATATAAAAATGAAAAAGTATTTTATATAAGAGTTTAACAGTCTCTCATATCAATGAGATTAAAAGTTTTTGGAAAACTGATAATTAAATTTGGACATTTCTAATACTTTGGCGTGTAATTGTTTGTACTAAAAGGATAAAATTAATATTTTTCAAGTCTTCGCTATCCTTGCTCGAAAAAGAATGCTGCAGAAGAGAATTGATATTTTGCATTTAAGCAGTTATATAAAATTTTAACCCAAATAAATGCTTATAGGATATTTGATTTCCAAAAATCAGCATAATATTAAAGTGATAAAAACCTTCGAAACATCGAAAAGATTCACAAAATATATTTTTTCATAGAAAAAAGTACTTAGCTGTACCTAGGTTTTAAAAGTATTGAGTTTGGAGCCCTAGAAGTTTGTTAATGGAGTTAGAAAACTCATTGTCATAGGTTATTATCGGTAATGTATCAGATACAGATAACAAGTTTAATAAAGTCGACACGTTAACTAATCTTTTTTTTTATCCTTGTTCAAAACATTAAATTTTTTATGTTTATGTTAATAAATCTTGTCAAAGTAATAATCCCGTGATACACTGATTTGAAAACGGCCTCTTATTCTGAAAGAGTTTCAAACCAAATTTCTTTTGAGGGGTTAAAAGAAAATGAAATTTAAATTTTTCAACATATAATTTCCAATAGTGTTGAAAGAATTTCAATTCATCACATTTTATAGAAAATGGTGCAATAGAAATTCATTTTATTAGTAATTTATTCGCGAAGTAACGTTCAAATTAGAATCAGCACAAATTTTTGAGATTTTTGTTTTATTTATACTACAACTACTGAGCACATAAGCAACACTTTATAGTACACTCAAGCCATTACTCAAAAGATAAAAATCTTGAAAAACTGCTATCTAGTTCTTAAGAAATTTTTGCTTAGTTGTTTCTAAAATATTAAATTTCGTATTGTTTAATTGGAAGATTAAAAGTCAAGCATGAATATTGTAAAAAAAAAAAAAAATATTTAAAATTTGAATAAAACCTATCAGATTTACTAAACTTGGTTTCAAAATCTATATGAATTTAAGTATTGCAATTTTAAAGTACAATTATATATAATTTTCTCGAAGTGCTAAGAGCTTCTTAAATTATACTTCTTATATGTATTTAACCTAATTGATTTCAACTGTTTCAATTATAAATAAATTACAGTGAAAATGATATCAAATGCAACATTAAATAGATATTTAAGAGTACTGTAAGATTAATTTTAAGCATAAATTATAGGAGAAATTTTTTTTGAAGTTCAAGTGTAAACTGAAAGGTTTAATTTGTCGCTTTAAGGTAACTTCTTCATACGAAGAAGTGTTTTGGTTTAATTGCTTAGAATTTATTCCGTATGACTACAAGTTTCTAAACTTTTGAGAACCTAACTTGTGGTTGTTTTAGTCTCAGCTTTTCTTATAATTGTTTAACCTAAAATTGTATTTTGTGTGAATATGTATGAATTAAGTATTAAATAGCATATAATTTGGTTGCGAAAGTTTTAGTGAAAGTTCGTGTTTAAACTTCACTAGAAATACATTACAACTATTTGCAATTCATTGAAAAATGTGCCTTGTATGATGGTAAGCTTTGTTGTGTTGATTGGTTTGTTGATTGAAAGTCATAGACGATCTAACCCTTCTTCAGAAGAGTAAAAGCATTTAAAATAGTTTATTATAACATGTATAAACTATTACAATGACATTTTTGTAAGTCAAGAATGAATTTGCAGTTTCTCAACAAAAGGGGCGAGACTATTACTCCCCCAAATATAAAAACAGCTACCTAAAATATACGAGCTTCCAGGTGCTATTCTCATTTTCATAAAAACAAGTGGTTTTCACAAAAAATAAATGCTACAGAAGACAAATGTAATAAATATATTTATTAAAATTCCGCTTAATATGCTGTGTAAAATTGTATAAGACTTTAATAACATGTTCAAGCTCTTTCGCTTAAAATTTACTAATTTAAAATTGAAAATAGGAAGAGTATAAGAATGGCCAGTAGTATCGATACATTAAATCAAATATAAAGAGAGCAACTACTGCTTGCTTACAATACTTCATTGAGAAAATAAACATGGCACACCAGTACAACAATAAAGTAACGTGCCTAATGACTTGCAATTGACAATATGTAAAAGAATTGTTGCTATATATTTTAGTGAAACAGCAGACGGCATACAAGAATATTGGAGATAATTGAAGAAATAGTGCTCCAACTGCATTTCTGAAAATAATAGGTTCAGTGCAAAGGAATCCGAAATAATGCATTAGTAAGGATAAAAGTCCATATCTTCCTAGACTTGAAATTAAGTGGTTTATTTCAACTTCCCAGCGAGTATTGTATTCGGCAACTATTGATGTGATCTGGTCTCTGAAATAAATTTTAAATTTGTTACTGATTTATTTAAAAACAGCTTCGAGCAGCAATATTTACTAAAATAATTTGAAGCATTTTAAAATACACTAAATGTTAAACGAAACTAAATTTTCCATTTAGCACTTTGAGCTTGCAACTGATTCGAGAGGTTGGTTGGTTGGTTGGTTTTAATGGCGCAAGGTTCAAATAAGGACAAGCTGCGCCCTGATTCGAGAGGTATCCAAGGCTTAGTGATTCTAAATCTCTCAAATATTTTGGTCTACTTAATAATCGAATCTACGAATCGTGGAAGAGTGATAAATATCTATATTAGACTATACAAATAATCTAGAAATACTTTAAAACAGCGATTGCAATTTGCATAGTTGCATATTAAATACCTATTGAATAATTTCACATCAATATTGCATACCTGTGAGTTACTATGTATTCTGAAAGAAAAGGAAATATTAAGACTAAAAGCAAATTAGAAATACTGACCAAACTATAACAAGATTTCTTGTAGAATTTAAATGAAATAGTAAATAAAATATTTTATTTAAATTCCTTACAAAACTATATGCTTTGGTAAGTAACATTTAAAATAAGAATTAAGTATGAGCTTCTTAATACTCCAATAAATGTAGAATTTCTTAAACTAAAAATATTTCAATCTGTATTTTCTACCAATATCCTTTCAACAGAAGTTTGTTCAACAGCCACGTACTTTTAAAAATATAAACTTTTATATAATATTCAAAATATTTTTGCTACAAAAATTAGCAACTGAAAAGTGTGCTCACTACCCATTTTAAGAATTAGAAAATTTTTTAACATAGTTTAAACAGTTTTTCGTAATTAGAAAAATTGCAAGTTTTTGATAACTTCAAACTAAAACTGAATTACAAAATGCCAACATGATGCGAATAATTGATAGAAAAATTAGAATTCATTTTTATTAATGAAATTTAATTTAGAATATTTAAGCACTCACTATAAGGCGTTCTCTAAGCACTAATTGGTCCTCATATCAAAGGTTGAAATTATTCTAATTAGTTTTTATGCATGAATTTTCAAAATATAATCAGAATTTAAAAAGTGAAATTTCTTACAAATAATTTTTGATAAAATTTAAATAAAATCCAAGATGATTAAACATTTTTATATATTGAAAATCGAATTTTAAATAAGATCCAATAACAACTGCCAACAATAACCAATAAATAACAATAACCAATAAATAACAATAACCAATAAATAACAATAACCAATAAATAACAACCAATTTTTACTGTTATTTTTACCCAAACTTTGCTAAATTTGCAAACAAGATTTCCTTACGAACTCTTCAAATTTTGTTTTTCTGATTTATTACAACTTAAACCTATATTAAACATTAAAAATTATAGAAAAAAAATAATAACCATTTTAAATATTTTCTTAAAATTTTGGAAAGTCCACCAACTATCTGAAGGAAGTTTCCCAATCTTTTGACATGTACTTTTGGACTCAGTATTAAAATAACGTTTGCTTTAATAATTGTTAACTCCAAACTGAGTTTGTTGATAGAAATTAAAACCAAAATCATTACAATATGTTTTGAAGATAAATTAAGGTATGGAATAATACACCAACGAGATGAATTAACCAGTGAAACAATATTTTATGAAAGAACATACGAAATTAAAATTATAAATTCTTTAGTAACCACGAGAGTTCACTACTGAAATATTTTAAATGAGCGCAAGATTGAAAGTGCAGATATTAAATCAGATTTTATGCAATATAAAAAAAACACTTATTTTATTCTAGTCATAATGATCACAAAGTAAAAATAAACAAATCCAACTAATATTTAACGAAGGTGTTAAGGAATGTTTATCCATTCAATTTTAATATTTCCATATTACGAAATTAAAAATTAAAATTTTAAGAGCAGACACTATCAACGAATTTTGATACTCACTCAAATACTTCTTCCAGTGAGAAGGGACCATCGTATTTCGTATGCATGTTAATTTAAAATAAATATTATATCGAATTACCGACAACGTTATTTAAATTGCTCTAAAAAGAGGTCGTAGGTGTGCACAAGAAAAAAGGGTTTCAAACATCTTAAATCATATTTCCGATAGTCACGGTTAAAGGACTAAAACTTTGGCGGAAAAAAAATTGAAGAGAAAAATGATAACTCTCAAGATTGACCACATCACCTGTTTGATATAAAGGCTGCATCCTCGGCATATAAAAATTACTCATCGTTTTATTTACTGTGCAAAATGAATAAATAATTCAATGTTATCCTCAGATAAAGATAATAGACGTTAATTAGGATGAATTTTATCATATTTTGTCTGTAAACAAAAATTAGATGAATAATTTGTTATTAACGGTAAAGTTAGTTGACGTGGTTATATATTGTTTACAATAAATAGTTGATTTTATACTATTATAACTAAAGATGCCTTGTTGATTAGACTTTTTGAATATTAACTAAATTTAATATGTTTTTATTGATATATTGATTGAATTTAGAGGAAATTTCAGACTTTTAAGTTTGATTTTGATAAAAACATTTTAAGAATTAAAAGACATTGTCTCCAAATGCCTTTTAAAATGTGTCTCAGTATGTTGTTGGTCATATAGATGTTTTTCTTTTACAGTAATCAGCATTTTGCTTTTTCATCTAGTGATCTAAGTGGAAAAGATAGGTTGATAGTCTATTTATAGTTTTTTGATTATGCTTAAGGAGTATTTTAAAATGATTTTGTAAATTTCAAATTGGATCAATTCCGATGATTTCTTTTTATTGTTCTAAATTATTATAAATGTTCAAATTAAAATTATACTACAATGTCTCGTGTAGATACAGACAAAACAAAAACATGTGAAATAAAAATACGAAAAAAATAATGCAAGCTGAATCATGGTGCCATTAATCATTAGTAATTTATTCACAAGTATGAGAGAGAGTCATAATTATTTTCGTTTAAGAAGAATAGAAAGTTTAAAGATTGTTGTTGTTATTAATGACTTTTGGCAACGCCAAGCCCGCCAGTCACAGAGATTAGGCTAATGAAGTCAGAGAGGGAGCGTCTTCCGTTTTTTTAATAGAGCACCCTCATACAAAGATGGAAATACGACTTTTGGCTCATAGATGGCAGCACCACCTGAATCTTCCAATTTAGAGATTAAAACCAGTGAAAACTCAAAGCCTGGCTCCAACCACCCCCAGAGGTATTAATTTGTAATAGGAACATGGAGGAATTTGTGACCCGACAGATTTAACGTGCACCAATCGCCATTAGTGAACACGACGGATCATCGGCTAAGCCGGGATTAGAACTCACCACCGTTTGGTAACGAGCCAACCTAACCAACCAGGCCACCACGAACTTTAGTTTAAAGATTAAATGTCCTATTGAAGGATGTATTTACTGTATCAACTAAGCCAAAAAACGTGAAAGTATTTTTTTTTTCAGCTTATCGTATATTTTCATAAAACTATATCTTTTATCATTTCAAAAGCATATTAGGCAACTCTAATTTCAAATTCAGGCACATGTTATGATCACTAGCCATCTTTTAGAATCGTTCAGAAGTCAGAAGAAGAAAGTGGTAGCTCACATACGCACAGTTACTGGCCATGTTAAGAGACAATTCGTTATTTATGAAAATATGTTGTAATATACGTATCCAGTAAGACACGCTAAATGAACATTTAAATAAGCTAAGAATATGGTTCAATGCATGGAATATAGAATTAAATGTAGGAAAAATGCCAGCTATAGTTTTCTCAAAAGAACATAAGAAGCCGAGTAACAACATTGAAATTCATAACCAAATAGTCCCGTCGTCTAACGAAGGAGAATAAATAGAATTAACATTAGATAAAAGGCTAATCTATAAATCCACTTTATACAAAAATAATTAAAAAATTTAGGGCAGCACAGAGGCAGTTTTATACCCAATCTTAGGATATACGTCAGAATTCAATTTAAAAAATAAATTACTTTTATACAGATCAATGTTGCATCCAGTGGTCAGCCACACCTGCCAAATTTTTGGAGCAGCAATTGACAATCATATTAATAAGCTCCACACGATCCAAAATATAACCTTAAGGATAACTTTTTAAGACACCATAGTAACTCAGAAATGAAGCTATCATGCGTGACTTCTGTATCACTAATACCCCCAGTTACTTTTTCCAAATAAGCCCAAAGTTCTACAGCAATCTTCCAGAAGTAGAAAACGAGGAAATAGCAAGGTACCACTCTATAACATTTAAAAAGCAGCAAATAAAAATAGACCGCGAACAATACTAATATTGAAGTCCCCACACCTAAAACACACAACACGAGCAATTTTTGCTTTCTTTTTTTTTTTACTCTCCTCTCTTTTTTTTATGAAATCAGGAATAAATTAATCATGACTAATAAATTTTTGCTATTTCAGATTTATTAATCATTTTTTACTAGTCTTTCAGATACACTTAGCCCACAAGAGACTGAAATTTTGTTATGGAGCTCCATAGACATCTCCATACCATTTTTACCAATCCTGTACGTTTTTTGTGAAACCATAATATATGAAGCTAAATGAAATTTTAAAATAAGGGATTGTAAGCAGAGAAACGGCTAAAGACAAAAAATAATAATAATAATAAATAATAGGGATGTTAAAAGTAATAATTTTATCAAATAAAGGTTTCCTTAATAATTTTATTACTTTCTTAAGAAAATAGTTGAATAATCATGAGAAAGGTACAAGAGTGTGTAGTTATTAAGTTAAAATCATATCTTTTATATACCATCAATTTAGTAAAAAACGATAATTTATTATAAATATATAAAAATTTAGAAGTCAAAGAAAAGAAAAATATACAGCCAAATTATCTTTATGTGTGCATGTTATTCCTCCCTTTCGTTCCATACTATACAATGCAATTAGGCGTAATTCAAACGAAATACAATTTTTCTTATACAATTTTTATTATATATAATATTCACAAATTTAATTTCAAGCTGAAATCACTCTTTACATTGAGACACCAATGAAAATCCAGAAACTTTTAGTAATTTTTATTGTGAGTATTTTTTATTTTTCTAATTTCGAAGGTTCTAGACTCGAACATTTTGTTGATAAAAAACTATTTAAATATAAAATAATTATATTCTGAATTAAAATACATACATGGATTTCTTTCTTAAGGTTTCTTGTTCTTCATAATAAAATAATTCATCAATATAATTACGTACACATGTATATAAATATGGAGAAATAGGAGATGAGGTAACAATTCTCAAATTGAAAATGCTGAAAAATTTATGATAATGTGTGTTAAACTTCAAAACTGTTGTAAGTTATTGTTATGATCTATTAGAAGTTTAATACTTAAAGTCAGGATTAATGATCACCCTGTATTTGTACCATTTCTGGAAAACTTTTTAATAATAATGGACCTTATTCACGTATTATATGAAGAAAATCCATAATTTTCTAAGTATCCTTGCCGATAGATGTGCCTATAAAAAATAAATGCAAAATTGTTTTCCAAAAATGAATGATGTCAAATTTCAAAACTCACAGTTCCAAAGAGGGCAAGTTCTAGAAATCGATCAATCAGATAAGATTGTAATTAAACTTTCCATAAGATTTAAAAAAAAAAAAAAAAAAAAAGTGAAAGAATTGTGTGTGTGATAGCTCAATTTTTTTGTAACTTTCTTTTGAAGCCTCCCCCCCTGCAACGCTTTCCAAGAGAAAACTTCATAGATTATAGAAATATTGATGTGATATAACGAAGAAAACCTGAAAGACTTTCAAACACTGCAGCTATCCTATGATAAGATTACGGTTTTCATACTGAGAAGTACTGCTTTTGACTCAGTCATTGTGAAAATGCATGATAAAGGTTTCAGCATGCATGATAACATGCCCTCCGAAAAGATAAAAATTGAATAAATTAAAATAGATGAATTTGAATGACAACAATATTGGTAGTTTAATTTATGTTTAATAATTATAATGCTATATCGAAATTTATATAGATATATACTTGAAAAATATGAAATTTTCCTTTTTTTCACTTTATAGAGTCTGAATTATAAATTGAACTGAACTGTAAATCAAAATTACCTTATTACAATTTAAACATTTTTATGTTAATAAAATATCAAAGTCTTGATTTCTATTTTAAACAAGGAATCAAACAAATTAAATAAATTTGTAATACTTTCAATAAAAACAAAAAGCTAGCATTGCTTCATTCAACGAAGCATTAATTCTATAATTATAGATTTAATAATTTGATATTTTATTCTTTTTATGATTTAAATAATTAATGCAGTTTAAAAAGGAAAACAGCTGTCAGTAAATCTAGAAGGAACAGAATTTTGTGAAGCACCCCTTCAATCCAAAATCAAGACATTTTAAAAACTTACAACTTATTTTGAGTAAATTTATCTTTTCTTTTTAAATCACTCTTTTCTTAAATACTTTATCAATAATTTACAATAGTTCTTCTACTAGCCAGTCATTTATTCTAAGCACTCTTTTTTCTGAAGAGAAAAGAGAATATTTTAAAATTCAATTGTCTATTAATATTGAAAAGAGAAATATTTATTTGATTTTCATTATCTATAAAACATAAAGACATCAGTGATTAAAAAAAAGCTATCTATAATTCGGTTTCAGTTTTAGTAACATTTGGTGTTCCTTTTAGATTAAAAAATATAGCAATTTTAGTTTTGGAAGTTAAAGTTTTTTGTATCGCTTTCTATTCATTATTCAGAAAAAAAAAAAAAAAAAAAAAAGAATAAGTTTTTTTCAGTGATGAAAGATACCATTCTAAATTGGAAAATGTTTGTTAAATTTAAAATATTTGAACATTAAATTAATTATAAATTTTATCAAAAATGTTTAATAAATTCGTTTTTAATTTCAAATAAAAATATTCTGCTGATTAAGAGTTGCGTTGATATATCCTATAAATAACTACTGTAGTTTAGTCGTGTAGTTACATTATTCAAAACATTGTGTGGTAAAGCCTATTTAAATTATTTATAAAGAAAGAAATCGTAAGAAATTTGTATTCAAGGTCTTCAGATTAAACAGAAACACAAAAGAAGCACAAACTCTAAAATGTTGTTTTTAAGCCTTTAAAGAAAAATTCGGTTTAATTTTTAGTAAAATTATCATCAATATTGGCATATTAATGATAGTTCATAAAATATTTTGAAAGAGGAATACTGTTCATTAGATAACTGATAGTTTAGTTATTTAATATTAAAAAATATTGGCTAAATCAGTACTTTTGGTCATTATGAAATGTATCCGTAATTAAGACATCATGAATATGTTTTAAGCAGTTAGAAATTAGTATTTCCAATTCGCAGTAGATGGCAGCACTATTTTTATTTTTCACGCTGGATGTAATTTAAAAATGCTTTTTAAATAAACTAGATTGTATTATATTTTTAAATTATTCTTCAAAAAATAAATAAAAACAAAGATTAACAAAGCTTTATAATAATTTCTAGAAAAAGCTAGCCGTTTCTTTTTAGACTTTTTTTATTGCAGGAAATTCCATATCAAGAGGAATTCTGTTCTGCATGTACTTACTTATTTTTTTGATATTTTAATTAAATTTGTATAGACACAGCAGATTTTAATCACCCCTCAATCGAAAACAATAATTACTATCCTCTCAACATTATCTATATAATTACCGTATTTAAAATATATAAATTTATAATATTTTCGCAATTGTAGTTTATTTTCTTAGTTATTTTAAACAGCTACTACGAATTAAATAACACTTCATGAAACACTCATTTCATAAGCCCATTTATGAGAAAATACTTCAAATTTAATTAATCTTAATATTTTCAAACTATCTTATTGTGATTTTTCTAAGAAATATACTGCAAATCAAACTCAAACATATCTTTTTGATATTTGAAGTACGTAAATCAAGTTAACTTGCGATACTTGTGTAATGGAATAAAAATAATAGAGATTTGCATGTTTTTCTGTAATTTTCATATAGATTATGGGTACCTTGCTTATTTTACGATAGGATTGATAGTTTTACTCTAGGTCATAAATTTCATTATTTTAGTTTGCAAACACTTTCTATGAAACTCCTATGCTAGGAAAAAATTTCATTTATATTCATATAATATGCGTAGTAAAAGTATGAGAATAATAATATAACTGTTTGAAATATTTAATAAATAAAACAATATAAAGAATTTAATGTTTAAGCTTACCAACAAAAAATTTCCGTCGCTATTTTTGTAATAAAACTCGAATATTTTGATGATTTGTATAGAAAATTTATCTTGATTAGCAAATTTAACATAATTTTTTCTTAAAATCGTGAGCTCGTAATTAAGCTATTCCTTCCTGCTATTTGTTTGTGAATAAAGAAAATGTATTTTCCAAGTTCAATTGTCAAAGTCTGGTATTTTCATGGAATCATATAATTTAATGTAGTATCACAATAATAACGGCCTTTACAAATTTTTTTGGGGGGAATTTAATGCCCTGTTACAAGTATCTCATGTTTCCTAGAAATTTATAACCTTAAATATTTATTAATTTTTACCAGAATATCTCGCCGCCTACTTTGTCTAGTGGCCAGCGTGGCTGACTGCAGAAAGGAAGGTCTGAGTTCAAACCCCGGTTCAGTCGTGGATGTACTTTCTCTCTCTCCTGTCTTTGTCCTTTCTTTGTATGAATGGTTGCCTACCCTGTAAACAGGTACCTATGGGCATGTGTGTATTGAGGAAGTCGGACTCCACTACGTATTGCTCAGATTTTTCCATAATTTTAAATACCAAAATATTAAATTAAAGTTCTCGATTCTTGTTAATTTTTTAAACATAATAGCAAGAATAAACTCGTAATATTCGAGTCTTGTAAAAAGCAACTAAATATTATTGAAATTGAATCAAATTTCTCCGTATTTAACTTGCTCGGGTGAAATATTAGATTAGAAAGTTCGTAGACCAAGTTAGTACTTCAATCAAATAGTTAACAGGGTAACTGATGAACTTCAAGGACCCCTTAAAAAGGTATTTTTTCAGAAATTACAAATCTTGAAGAAATATATTTCATTTAATCATCAGGATAATGATAATTTTTCTAGGAGTTAGATTTATATTTTTTAGTTTAATTTAATGTAATTTGTACAAGTAAAATTATCCTGTTTTGAGAAAATGCATTTTGTTTTTACTTTTATTGTATTTACTAATGTAATACTAATAATCTGTTTGTTAGGCGTAAATTAATACTGAGTCAACGTTGCAGAAATGGGTTATCATTATCAGATAATATATTTGTATAGCTCAACACAAATTTAAGATGGAATTGCAAAATTTGAATAAAATAATTTCTCCTGGCTTCACAGTATGAAAGACACATGATTGAAATTTTTACTTACAAGTAGGGAGGGATGGATTTTGAATTGATTGATTTCAATTCTATAAACCAGCCGGTATATTTATATCTTCTTTTAGTATTTTCTGTCATTTTTCTCAACTATCTACTTCATTTCCACTGTTTCCCATTCGTTTTTGACAAACTGTCATCTTAACTCTTTTCTTTAATATTTATTCGGACAATGATATTTAGTAATATTTTATTTTCTAAAGGTAAGAAAATTGCGTTATTTATTTATGTTATTAAAATATACAATTTGTTTAATATTTATATACAAATTAAATATTCAAAATGTGCATAGGTCTTTACTTGTAAATGTCTTTATTAATTTCTATTCTATGGAATTCTTTATTCTATCTCTAAAATTTTGAAAATTCGTAAATTATGTGATTCATGTATATAAGAGCATGTTCATACAGTCTTACATGAAAAAGATATATGATTTTCAATATTTTAACCTTTTAAAGCAATTGAAAATTATATAATTTTCTTGAATATTTATTCCTTGTTAAGAGTTTAAACACTTGTTACTATTTACTAGAAAATAATTACTTCATAGTAATTATCAGGAAATGTTAAAACTCTTGATCATTTCATTTAAAATATTTTCATTAATTCAAAATAAATAAGTGAAATGTCTTTTGAAGTTTATTACTTTTCTTGTCGTATGATACTGTTATAGTAAAAAATATGGCAAATATCTCCTGCTTCTTGCAGTTTTTAAGTTTTTTTTTTCATAATCAAAATAATTTTATATCTAGATATCATAAAATTTCAGAATCATTAATATTACTTTAAAATATTTAATATAACTTGCAACTTAAGACTTAATAGTTAAAATAAACTTCAAACTAAAAATTTTGAGATTTTTTCAATTATGTTTTATATAACTTTTATAAAAATACATTGGAATCGTTATTTACATTAAATGTTAACATTTATTTTGTACATATTTTTCTTATACTTGTTATATATGATAACACTTTTCACTATATTTGTATCAGCATCGTAAATAATATAAATAAACTGATTCATCATAATTGATTTCTAAAAATCTTGAAGATTAAAAGATAAACTGGTTGCGAAAAATATAGATAACTCTTTGTGACATTATATATGTATATATCAAATTATTTCTTTTAAGTTCAGGATATTTATTATTGTATCCAGTTGTCTAATGCTTGTTCAATTCTTCCTAAATAAAATGTGAATATTTCTTGAATTTGTAAGATACTAATACTACAATGTGATGTTTTATCTTGGCTTCACCAAACTGCTGAGGAGGCAAAAAGTATTTACTAAATCATAACTTTAAAAAAAAAATTTTTTTTAACGTGGCATTATATTTTTTCTCCTTATTTTAATTATTTCAACATCTTGTAATTATTATATACTTGATTTGTAAAATCTTACATCATATTCCTTCTTATTCTTTGTGTAGCTCCGATGCAACATTTTCAAATTTAAATATTTTTTAACATCATATGGCAAAAGTTTTTAGACTGGTTTGTGAATCTTATCTTCTATGTTATACATATAATTCCATAAAATGTAATTTGTCGAGACAGTTGATACCTGCTGTAATTTAGTTGTATCTGCTGTAATTTATTACATTGTTCTTCAGTTATTTCTTAAATTCAATTCTAATCTATTTCTTTGATTTATGTTATCTTTGAATGTCGTTCTTTGAATTTATGTTATCTTTATGTTATTCTGTGATTTATGTATATGATTTATGTTAATTTAGAAAAGT
>JAPDSC010004232.1:31860-64038 GCA_026290005.1 Latrodectus geometricus | reverse complement strand
ATAAGTGACCCATTCTCTAAACGAATTAAAATTTTATCAGTGTGGACTGCAACTTCAGAAATCAGGTATTCCCGGTGCAGTTCTTTATAAGTTCTAATATGTAAAGAATTAAGTTTTTCCATTTATTTATGGAGCTAAAAAAATTCTAACTTTTCGATGTGTAAATAGGGTTTTAACTTACATTGTCCTCCTGTCAGTACTGATAAAGTTAAAACATCATTCTGTTTCCCATACACAAATAAAATGATTGATTCTTCATTGACACGTATTTCCTTATCGAGAAGGACCTCTTTACCTTTCTCTAATCGTATCTTTGGTTTCTCATTCATGTTATCACAGGCTAAGAAAATTGTTACCTTCATATACATATCAAGTGGTAGTTTTAAGTTTGAGTCCAAAAGCTTTGAAGTAAATGTATTGAACGGGAAAGTCTTGAAACCATTACCTATAAACTCTACTCCTCGATCTGTGGAAGCACAGAATGTCTTAGTATCAACATAGTATTTATTAGCACAATCTGTATCATATTGAGGTCTTTTCACACCTGAAATTCTTTGGTTGTGAGCATAATAATTTTTATTAATTTTATTCCATAGAATGCAGTAATAATCAAGATATTTCTTAGTAACAACATCGTTAGCATTTACAGGTTCTTTCACATTTGACACTATTTTATTGTTAGCATCATAATGATCGTCTTTTAAAATCAAAGCATTAGTATCAACATAATGTTTATTAACACTATCGTGACTAGCGCTCGGATCCGCAAGATGCGCGATTGATCTATTTTTGGCATTATAAGCCTCTCCATGGAGTGTTAAAGCATTATTTTCAAAATATCGCCTATTCACAGCATTTTTCTCAGACTCTGGATCCTTTATATTATTTATCGTTTTACCTTTCGCATCAAAATTTCCTTGAGGTGAGTGCAGTAAACTTTTGCTTTCCAACAGATCAACCACTGTATCTACATAATCCCTAGTTGCAGAATCGGACTGCTCAACCGGATTTAAAAGATTGCTAATTCTTTTTCCTTTTGCGTCCTACTGCTGATCATTTTCCAAAACAATTAAGCTTTTGTTGGACAAATCTCGAATGGATGACCTCAGATTCTTCCTGCATCTGTTTACGTAATATTTTGTTGTGACGTCATTATTTTCCGTAGGTTCTGCAGCATTCCTCAATATCTTTTCTTCCATATCGTAATTACCATCGTGTGTCAGTTTAAACCCTATTCCTGGAATACCAGGAGGTCCTTCTTTAAGTTCTTCCTCAAAAAGTGGATAATATGCTGTCATTTCTTTATTTTAATACAATTAATTTCAATAGTCTTCCGACTATTAAAATTAAAATACGATACTACATTTATAACTTTAATGTTTTGATCATGGTGATATCTTGGTTCTTTATGTTCAAGTAGCATTTCTTGCGCTCTCGTAAGATGAAGTAGAAAACATAATTTTTTGTGGTGTTGTTCCTCAACCTCCAGTTGAACTCTATAGTCAGGTTATTCGTGTCTGTATAATTTTCATGGTGAGCTAGATTGAAGCAAATGATTGGGTATAATTTACCGAAATTGGAATAATTGACCATGCATCCCGTTTCTGAATTAATGGTGTTGAGTACAGCTTCCAAAAGAGCTGTGTACAGCCGATTGTAATCACCTTTCTCAAAATCCATCATGTAACTTACAGTTGGAACCCTTACATTATTAACCATCAGCCAACATTCCGTCATATCTAAGTTGTCGAATAACATGTTGTTATGTTTCGCATTTTCATATCTTTCAGTGTATTGAGGTATGACGTACAAGGATAATACTTCATCTGAAGTAGCATTTATGGAGTAAGACCCGCTTGAATTCTTTAAGAAAATATTCGACTTGACAATGCTGTGTTGGTTCCAGTTTATTTCCACAGGCTTATCCGATAACCTTAATTCGTTAAATTTTGCAGCAGCTGAATTCTTGAATCTGACATAAGGAAGCCAAAGCGATAAATCTTCCACTATTACCTTGTAGTCCTTATTTTGCTCATCTGTATACAGCATATTCTGACTGTGATTTCTTTGAAACTCAAACTTGACTTGGAAACCTGTAATGACCTTTTTGTATTCATTGAAGAAATCAAATACGTATTTTAATGGTATCCATATAGTGACAATTTTGCTATTTTGAGTAAGCTTGCATCTTTCTTTGAATCCTTGATTAAACTCGTCGTTAGTTCCTAATTTTTCAAAAAATTCAGTTATTTTAGTCGCGTCAACCAAAGTCCCATCATACTTCAAGGGTTTTCTGTCCGCTGTATCTGACGTATCTACGTAGAAGAGCATATTGGTAGCTTCCGAAGTAGAATAGTCCGGAGTGAAGTGAATCAGACCTAACACATGTCGCATGAGAGCAGAATAATTAATGTTGGTTTCGATTTCAGTGTTCCCTAATGTAAACCTGTTAGCGTTTATTAAACCTAATCCATTCACGAGAGCTACATTATCATCCGCTATTGCAGTTCCATTACTGTTAACAATTTTTAGCTTTTGCTGTAAATATCCGTTAGAATATAAGATATTGGAGTTAGTGTCTTGTATAAAGAAATGGTAAGTGGCATTTTCAGTAGAACTATCGCTATTTTCATGCCTAACTTCTCTATACTCGAGACTTTCGATGTCATCATCGTAATAATAATCGGTGTTGTTTAAATCAAATATTTTATTCATTTCGTTCATTTATTATAAAAACAATTTTTTTTTCTTAATTTAATAGCTATTCTGCTATTAAATCAAATCTAAAGAAATTTCAGTCCAGCACCATGTTTTTTCTTCTTTGAAAATATCTCATTCAACTTATCATGGACAAACTGTTTGGCTTTAACTTCTAATGCACTTGGCTGCATTAACATAAGGGCATCTGAAAAGAACCCTCTCCCTTGTATCTTCTTACTCTTTCTTTGAAGTCTATGTTTATTCATTTCTTTATTTAGAGGGCAATAAAATTGTATTGCACTTCTTGCTTATTGAGGGGAATTAAATCACCTCTATGATTCGTTATTCTCATTCTGATTCTGTGAACACTCTCCATCCGAACAGGAAAGAACAGAGGTTTTTCAAATGACTTTATGATTTGACTGCCTGGACGATTAACATTCGTAAAAGAATAGATTACGTTTGAGGAGTGAAAGCCGTTGATGTAGGCTCCCTCCGCGACATCGCAATGTATATAAATGTTATCATTCCCACCAGATAAGTCGGCAATATACTTTCCAATTTGTTCAGACTCTTCATATATTTCAGGTTCGAACCCTAATAGTTTATGCAGGCTCTTGCATTTTGTTAAATCGATCTTATACCCGTCTTTTAACTTGATGGCTATTCTTTGCCGTTCCTCGACTATACCAAATAGAATTGGCGGATCATCCCCAAAAAATTTCAGCATGTAACGGTTCAACCCCTTAACAGTATAATTTCCATCCGGTAGAGACAGCTCAAACCACTGATGGCCATCATAATATGAAAAGGTCTCATCTTTGATATTATCCCAAGAAACGTACATTGAAAAGGACTGAAGAGCGATCTGCTTAAACCTAAATGGTCTGGAATATTCAATTGTAAAGTCTTCTGACTTTTCCGAGTGTTTCGAATCTAATATTAATAACAAATCTAATAATAATATTTATAGAGAACATTTATTTCATTATGGTCACTAGGTTCTTGGGTAAAAGAATACAAGACATCTTCAACGGACTTACCTTTGTTTCTTTCACTAATATATTTCATACAAAAGTAACCACATTTGACAGAGGCAGGGTGTTGTAAAAAGCTTGAGTTATAACCTATTTTTTTTCCGGAACTTTGCAGATATTTCTTAATACTCGTAGGAATTTTGTAAACATGTTCGCCAAAAGGATCAAAGAACTCCACGAAATTGTTATTAGGGTCATTATAGTAACATACCCAGTGTGTACCAGGTCCTGTTGCTATGTCCAAATTAATAATGCCGTTCTCGAAGCGCCTCATCTTTTTAGGTAACAGATCCGAAGTGAAGACACCCCTAAACCCTTTTTCTTGCTTCATATTGTCGTCAATTACTTCGTTGGATATTCCCAGTTTTGATAGACTCCCTTTCCACGGGGTTTTTTTTTAGCACAACCCGATCCGGAAATTTTATCCAAAGCTTTCTTTGCTCCCCATCCAGCTGCCCCACTTGCGGCACCTAAAGCCAATGCCTTAGCTCCGGCAATTAATGCAGGTAAAAATGGAGCTAGAAAGGGTAGAAAGCCACCTGTTTTCTTGAGTTGTGTCTTGCTAATAGTAATTCTCTTTCCCTTCCCGATTTGAGCTATTTGTTTTGGAGTTAAGTACATGTCATAGTTAGAAGGTTTTGTCCTATCTATTTGTAGAGAAACTTCTTCTCCTTTCTGATATCTAGATTTTAATTTGGCAATCTGATGATCGCTTAAGTGTATTTTGGTTTTGACGTAGTTACTCATTTATTTAATAAGAAATTTTTATAGTATTCTTTTACTTGCTCGTTGGTTAGAGTTCCTTCTCTTAGTAACGCATCCAGTAAATCAACGACTTGAGTGTGCAATTTTTTACTCTTGGATCCATTACATATTTTATCGGTGAATCGAGCCAAAATTTCCAGTTTATCTTCCACTCCTTTACCGAGGTATATTTATTTTCTTTGTAGGTCCCTCAACCGCTCTCGATAATCCTCTAAGGTAATCATATGTTCTCTTAAATAATCAGCTTTAGTTAATAGTTTATCTTCTCTTTCTTCATCCTTTTTGGTCATTCGAGCAATCTGACTCATAACGTTTCCTTTTTGACGAGCCAATTTTAAGTAAGTACTCTTTACTCTATTGATAACTTCCTGCAAAGCATCCTTGGACTCATTGTACAACTTTGAGGGACTTGGAAAATTATTTTTCTCTAAATACTCTACATCCAAATCTTTATCAAAATAGAAGATATTTGGAGTCGCTGGAGGCGGTTCAATCGCAAGAGGAATCTTATCAACAGCATCTTTTATAGCCGTAAAATGTTCCTTTCTAGTAACATCTTGCTGTTGAAGTTTCTCGGTTACAGGCTTGTGAAATTCAGACAACGTTCTCTGCAGACCTAATTTTTGTTCAAGATTTTGTTCGTTGTTCTTTCTAATCTCCGCCTGAATCTTAAACACTTTCAAGTCATTCTTAACTTCTTCTCTTAGCCTCTTATTTCGCTCTTTTTGTAAAGCATTCATTTATTAGTAAGCAAATTATTTTTTACTGGAAGCAAATAGGGTTTTACTGGAAGCAAACTATTTTTTACTTGAAGCAAAAAAGTTTCACATTAAATAAAGATGATTCCAATTGAAGATTATACCGAACCAGAAGAATTAGCTGATGCAAATCAACATTATTTATTACCGAAGCACCCTTTCAGACTTTTGATCGCTGGAGCTTCAGGCACAGGCAAAACGAATTTATTACTGAATTTCATTTATGATTACCTTGAGTTTGATAACTTGTTCATTTGCGCTAAAGACATGTTTGAACCCAAGTACACTAAGCTCAAAGAAAAGTACACAATGTTTGATGGTGTGGATATTAAAGATATATTAGCAAAGTATCCCAAAAAGAAGAAAAAAATTATGCTCGAGTTATTTGATAAATACGGCAAGAAAGGAACCTTATTTTCCTCGGATACAAAAGACTTTATAACAGTGGACGATCTGGACCCATCTTGTAAAAATGTCGTTGTCTTTGATGACTGTGTGACAGACAAAGACCAGAAGAGTATCGAAGATTTCTTCATCCGAGGTAGGAAGAAGAATGCCTCAATCATTTACCTCTCTCAATCCTATTACAGAATGCCTATTGTTATTAGGAGAAATTGCAACTACTTGATATTTTTTAACCTCCAACAGAGGGAGATTCAACAGATCATAAGGGAGGTAGATGGCAATCTAACGAAAGAAGAGTTCAATCGATTGTACAAAAAGTGCATGCAACAACCATATGATTTTTTTATGCTTGATTTAGTGAATCCAGCCTTGAGGTATCGGAAAAAATATTTCATCCCTATAAATAAAGATGGAAGAATACTTACGGAAGAAAATTTACGTGTATAGAAAAAGTTACCACCATTATCATAAGATAAAGATTTCACTATCTATTACAAAGTTCCTTTGCAGTTCATTGGGTTTATCCGCTTTTGCGATGGTACCCCTGGCCGCTCTGAGCTTAAGTGCTGGTATAGTTGAAGTTATCGAAAAGTCCATGAATATCGTGGAAAGGAATGAAGAGTATAAGCAGTCTTACAAGTTTTATAAGCAGCTGCTGAATTCATTCAAATCAAACGCATTATCAGAAGAAGATGTGTACAGCAGAGAGGATGATTTTATCAATAATTCAGTCTACTTACCCAGAGAAAAATACATGAAACAAACTCAACTGAACGGCTATGAGTATGTGAGTAAATAATTTTTTACATATAAATAAATGAAGAAAGGAAAAGGAGTTATAAACTCTGCAATCAATAATGTACCATTTGAAATGCATCTACCTGGTCACCAATTTACAGGGCCAGGAACTCAATTGCTCAAAGGTAAAACTAGACTAAACCCTGATTTAACATATAAAGAATGGAGTAAGCCCATTAATAGAGTCGATGAAGCTGCATATAAACATGATGTATGTTACCTAAAAAACAAAGACACCGAAACAAGAAACAAGGTGTGTGACACAAACATGATAAAAGAACTTGAAGATATTCCCAATCCAACACTCAGGGAAAGGCTAGATAGAGCTGTTGTGAAGCCAATTATCAAAGCAAAGAAGACATTTGGAATGGGTTCAAAAATATACTGCTTAAAATGTAAAACTCACACCGAGACTAAAGACGTGCAGCACACTACCTCAAAAAATGGCAGACCTATGATGAAAGGAATCTGCATGGATTGTGGCTCTAAAAAGAGTCGTTTTTTACCGTTAAAGGGGTAACTGAGGACCCCGAAAAAGTTTATTACGATCCGGAGACTGGATATTGCGGTATAAACGAACTCAGTAGAAAAACAGGTTTAAGTCGAAAAAAAGTCTCAGATTTCTTACATCAACAAGATGTTTATACAAAACACAAACCACTCATCAGTAAGTTTAAAAGAAGGAGAACTTATGTCTCACACATTGATGATCAATGGCAAGCAGATTTAATGTTTGTCTATAAATTTGCGAGGAGTAAGCATAATGATGGAACTAAATATCTACTAACAGTTATTGACTGCTTCAGTAAATATGCATGGGCCATTCCTAATAAAGACAAATCATCAAGCGAGGTGACTCAAGCATTTAAAAAGATCTTCAAAGAGCGGGTTCCGGAAAGGATTCAGACGGATAAAGGCCTAGAATTCGTTGGCCATACCACTCAAGAGCTATTTAAAGAGAAAAATATCCAATGGTTCACAACAGAAAATGTTGAGATAAAAGCGGCAATGATTGAAAGGTTTAACCTCACACTAGGCAATAAAATAAAGCTCTACTTATGTCAAAATAACACTGAAAGATATATAGACATACTAGACCAATTAGTGAAGAATTACAACAACTCATACCACAGAAGCATAAAGATGACGCCTGTGGAAGCCAGTCTGGATGAAAATAGTGGAGAGGTGTATCGTAACCTGTTTAAAGAAAAGACCATACGCAAACCTAAATTTCAGGTAGGGGATAAAGTAAGAATATCAATATATAAGTCCACCTTCAGAAGAAGTTACCAAGCGACCTTCACGGAAGAGGTATTTATCATTTCCGAAGTGTTAAAGACCGACCCTATCACCTACAGGGTAAAGGACTTAAGTGATGAAGAAGTGAAAGGTACTTTTTATGATAATGAACTGGTAAAATATGATAAAAAAAAAAAAAAAAAAAAAAAAAAAAAAAAAATCAGAAAGAAAGGGGACAAATATCTAGTAAAATGGGTAGGCTATCCTGAGACCAGTTGGATCCATAAAAACGATCTTCTATAAATTTATTTTTAATAGCTGTCATGGCTATTAAAAATTGATCAACCATCACTTATTGGGGTCCAGTTTAAAGCTTCGAAAACTGTTCGACAGATTTCTTCATTCTGCTCAAGTGTTTTCTTCATTTTAGGTAACTTAAGTGATACCTGAAAATCTCTTTTCCGCAACAGATGAAATAAAACGTATTCTTTGCTGATTAAGTTTTTTCGCTCTGGAAACAATTCTTCATATTTATGGATAAATTTTAAAAACTCAACCAAAATCTCATCTTCTAAGGGAATATTAAGCCCATTTAACCATTTAGTGAGATTTTTCACTCTGCTTTGACTCCTCTGTTGCATCTTCATCATCAAGTATAACTGCTTTCCATCGATAGGACGTTTATTAGGATTGTATCTCAGCTCTTCGTGACATGTCATACACACATAAAATTCATAATCATCTTTGGTTACAAATTTGTGTGCACACTCTTGAGTTGAAGACACTTTGTTGACTTGACCAAAGTGTTTTAATATTTCCATCATTTCGTCTGACATTTATTATTAAAAGTATTCCTTTTAACTTCTTTTAAAGAAATGTTAAAATAAATCTTGACTTTAAGTACCACAGGGTGCTTTGTCGTCTTGAAAAAGTAAAAGTTCACTGTGGAGGCCAGCCTTTACGAGATTAAAGGTGATTCTCTCAACTAACAGGTAATGGTACCATTGAAATTGAATGAACCCCCCTCAATATTTTAAGCATTTAAAGAAACGCATTTAGTATATAAAAGAATGCAAAGTTCAGTTTATCAAAATATTTACACACATTTAGATAACCTTCAAGCCCTGTATTCTAATGCAGGTGGGGAAATGTGTTCATTAGCATATGTATGTGAAAATTTGACACCACTTCTAGAATATCTCGGGAACGATCATCCTAGATTATTCGCTGATGTGAGGACATTTTTCCTTGCTTGCCTTGATCAAATGTATGACATAGTTTTTAGCGAAGAAAACGATGATTTGCGAGATGAGGGTTTAGAAGATTTAGATGGAGTACTTAGCATACTCGACAAACTAGTTTAGTTTGGATTGCGTTTTCATGGTTGTTAAACCATCAAAATGTCTTTTAAAATTGAATGTACCCCCTCAATATTTTAAGTATTTAAAGAAACGAGATATATATATAAAGATGGAATCTAAAACCGTTCGGCAGTTGCAAGACTACTGTCGGGAACATAATATTCGAGGGTACTCGAAACTTAAGAAGGCGGAACTGATTGAGCTCATTCAAAACCATAGTGGCTTTTCCAGTTTCCATAATGACTTGTTCAGCAAGTCCTAGAAGAAAAGAGAACTTAAAATCAGGTGTTGTGGTAAGTTATATAAAGAATCTAGCATAAATAAGCACTTGCAAACAAAAGCTCATCAAAACTATAAGCCTAAGAAAGCAACCACCTGCCAGGAGCATGATTTTGATAATATACAGAACCTGCATCACATGACCATTAACCAACTGGGTGAATTTTGTCGGACGCGTGGTATTAGAGGCTATTCCAAATTAGGAAGGAAGGCAGACATCATAGCATACATTGAGAGTGCATTGTTCAACCGTCATTTCACCTTTGATTCTGACCTATTTTCAGATACACGAGAGAGAAGGCTGTATACCGCCAAAGAAGTTGAGACGGCATTTAAGTCTCGGCTGAAGACGTACGATATCCCAAACGAACACAATCTGGTGCTTCCCGTAGATTTTTTGAACAGTGTTTCATCTCTAGTCCGCGGTCTCATCACCAAACATCTGAAAAGGTTGCATGGGCTGAAGGTTAACTTCCAGTTCCTTTGCGACTATGAAAAGGGGAAGGATGACTCACTGATAGAAATGGAGAAGAACTTCAAAACAGAAAATGAAGTCATCTTAGAATCGACCGATTTGGTAGACTATTACAGATCGGTTATCCAAAAATTATTGACAGAGATGGAGGAGTTTGTTGCTAGGGGTTCAGGTTGGACGCTTGTCAGGATTAAAAGCCTTGAGGTGAGGATCAATAAGTACAACCCACTGAGAGGATCATCCTACATTGATCTACCTAAAAGAATTAAAGCTAAAAAAGCAGTCATCAACGTACAAAATGAGGATAATAAATGTTTCCTGTGGGCGATACTTTCTGCACTACATCCAGCTGAAAAAGACGCTCAAAGAGTCACAAAATATAAACCATATGAAAATGAGCTAAAGTTCGAAGGTATTGAATTCCCAGTGAAGGTGGAGGATAGAATAATTAACAGGTTTGAAAAGTTGAATAATGTATCCGTGAACATATATTCATATGAAGGTAATGACATTTACCCATTGAGAATCACTAAAAATAAGAATGACAAACACATCAACTTGCTGTACATAAAGAATAAGGAAGGAAACAGTCATTACTGTTGGATTAAAGACCTCTCCAAATTGATAAGTGGACAGCTGACTAAACACAACGGAAAGGTATTCACCTGTGAGAGATGTCTGCTGTATTACTACTCCGAAGAGGATCTCCAAGCTCATGAAACGGATTGTAGGAAGAATGCACCAGTTAAGATTGTAATGCCCAAGAAAGACGAATACCTACGGTTCAAAAACTACCAAAGGTCTTTACGATTACCCTTTGTGATGTATGGAGACTTCGAGTGCTTGACAAACAAGATAGACACCTGTTGCCTCCCAAAAGACAGATCTTTTTTGCATAAATATCAAAAACACGAGCCTATGAGCTTCACTATCTACATCAAATATAAACATGCAGACTATAAGACACCAATCACGTACAGAGGACCCGATGCCACCAAAGTGTTCTTTGAGACAGTGAAGTCTGAGGCGCTAGCGATAAAGAACATTTATGATAAGAAGCAACCCATTAAAATGACCACCGATGATGAAGAACTTTTTCATAGGACTCATGTTTGCCACATCTGTGACAGAGATATCAGGAAGAAACCTTCCCCTTATTCACCCAAGGATGAACCAGACTTTCGAAAAGTCAGAGATCATGACCATCTTCTCGATCCGGCGAAATGTGAATCGAACTACAGAGGACCTGCTCACAATCTCTGTAACCTAAAGTACCAAGAGCCTTCGTTCATTCCGGTGTTTATCCACAACCTGTCTGGCTATGATGCCCATCTCTTCATAAAGGAGCTTGGTGGGGAGAAAGGAGACATTGATGTTATTCCAAACAATGAGGAGAGGTACATTTCATTCAGTAAGGAGGTCGGGGCGAGGATGGTAGAAGTTAACGATGGGGAACAAGTTAAGGTACCTGGTATAAAGTTGAGGTTTGTCGACTCGTTCAAGTTCATGGCCGCTAGCATCGATAGTCTTGCGAAGAACGTAAAGGAATTTAGGGAGACAGCTAAGTACTTCCCCAAGGATAAGCTAGATCTCGTCACCCGAAAAGGTGTCTACCCGTACGATTACATGGACTCGTGGGGCAAATGCGAAGAAACCAAGCTGCCTCCACAGGAAGACTTTTACAACCAATTGAATGAGTCGCACATAAAGGATGAGGACTACGAGCACGCCAAAAGGGTATGGCAGGCCTTCAACATTAAGACATTGGGTGAATATTCCGATTTATATGTGAAGACTGATGTACTCATCCTAGCTGACATCATGGAACACTTTAGAGATGTCTGTCTAAAGACCTATAAGTTGGATCCTGCATGGTACTTCACTGCGCCCGGACTCTCGTGGGACGCCATGCTCAAAACCACAGAGGTCGAGCTAGAGCTGTTGACAGACTATGACATGATACTCATGCTAGAAAAGGGGACCAGAGGGGGCATCTCTCAGTGCTGTAACCGCTATGGGAAGGCGAACAACAAGTACATGAAGGACTATGACGAGAACAAGAAGTCTAACTATCTGATGTACCTTGACGCCAACAACCTTTACGGATGGGCCATGAGTCAATACCTACCGCATGGTGGCTTCAAGTGGAGCACTGTGTCAGATGTGACCCAAGTAGCGGATGACTCAGATATAGGATACATCGTAGACTGCGACCTACAGTACCCGACCCATCTGCACAACATCCATTCAGACCTACCTCTAGCACCTGAGAGCAGGATACCTGATGGCTCAAAACAGCCAAAACTACTGACAACCCTCTATGATAAAGAGCATTATGTGGTTCATTACAGGGTTTTGAAGCAACTGTTGCAGTTGGGGATGAAGATAAAAAAGGTGCACAAAGTGTTGGAGTTTCAGCAGTCTCCCTGGCTGAAGAGGTACATAGACCTGAACACTGAAATGAGGACCAAGGCAACCAATGACTTTGAGAAAGACTTCTTTAAACTTATGAACAACTCGGTCTTTGGCAAGACGATGGAAAATATCAGGAAGCGACTCGACATTAGACTAGTATGTGATCCCCTGAAAGCGGAGAAGTTAATTGCTAAGCCCAACTTCAAGGGGAGGACCATTTTCGACGAAAGATTAGCCGCCGTTCACATGAACAAGACAAAAGTGTTCTTTAATAAGCCAATATACGTCGGCATGAGTATATTAGATCTATCGAAGCATCTGATGTACGACTTCCATTATAATGTTATGAAGCCTAAGTATGGGGACGATATCAAGCTATTGTACATGGACACTGACAGTTACATCTACGATATACAGACCGAGGACTTTTATGCGGATATGAAAGAAATGATTGACTACTTTGATACATCAGATTATCCAGAAAACAATAAGTTTGGAATGCCTCGAGTAAATAAAAAGGTCTTGGGGAAGATGAAAGATGAAAATGCGGGAAAGATCTTGGAAGAGTTCGTTGGCTTAAGATCTAAGATGTATGCTTGTAAAACTGAAAAAGAGTTAATTAAAAAGTCAAAGGGTGTTAAGAAATGTGTAGTGAAAAATAGGATATCTTTCGAGGATTACAAAAGCTGTTTGTTCTCACAGGAACTACAGTATAGGAACATGAATCTTATCAGAAGCACAAAACATCAGCTTCACTCTATACTAGTAAATAAGATTGCCCTCTCCGGGAAGGATGACAAGCGACACATATTACCGGATGGTATTAACACTTTAGCCCTCGGTCACTGCACAATAACAAATGAAGAATAAAGTGTAATGATGAACCATGTGGGAAATATATTTTCTTAATAGTTTTCGAACTATTAAAAGATAAAGACTTGGGATTCTTCCTTCTATTTTACATTCATAAAACAATTGTTTCCTTCAGCTCTCATCAAGACTCTCAATTATTTTTTGAAACTTATCTTCTAAGTTTCCTAAGCGTTCAATGAATTCTCTCGTTTCAGATGGGGTTATTGATGAAAGTATCATCGGTTGAAGCTTCTGAAGTTCTGCTCGAAAGCTATAAATTAATGTGATGCGAGTGCATACCTTAATCAAATGGGTTTCCTTTTTATTCATTTCCATTTCTTTGTTTATATATTTGTTGTCTTTAAATACTTAAAATACCTCTCTTCTTGCGAAGTTCTGAGAAAAAGGGGGTGCTCTCCTAAGGGGGTACCCTTCCGGGTCAGCGACTTTTGGCGTGCGGGTTCAGTTTTTTTTTATGGTTGGCTCTGACACCATTGTTCTTACCATTGTTCTTCTACAATTAGAATGAACTGGAAAACTTCAGTATGATATTTTATTTTGCATTCTGTTTCCGATTCCGTTTTCAAAAATGTATGGCTGATGGATTGATTTCTCAGCATCATCAATTCTTTTGGATAAAGTTACCATTTCATACTGAATGTAGATTTCATTTCTCTTTCAAATCGATTGTAGATCTGTTGGAATTTTTTCATATGCCCCGCACCTTGATGAATGCATTTCAAGGAAAATTCTACAAACAAATGATCCACTGCCACTCTGCGAGAGCGATTAAAACGAAATTTTCCATCCGTCTTTGCCACGTTAATTTCCCGTTACACAGGAATGTGTTGATATGTATACGGGAGAGAAGGTGTTAAGGTAATCAATCATTTTACACATTGTGAACGAAGACGAGAATAATTTAAATAACATTATAATGATTATGGAAGTTGATTTCAAGAAGATAAATATTGATTTTAACAAATATTTATATCTAATATTAATACTTGTTTGCTGGCTATGTGTAGATAAAAAAAGTTTTACAATTAATGTATTCATTAATTTATATACTGAGTTAGTGGAAAATTTTAGTATATCATAATTTTATTAGAATACCAGAATTATCGATAAATCAAATCAAGAAATGCATGGTTTTTGCATTTTTTCCTTTTCTGTTAACAGAATATGTATATACCTTCATACTTGTATGAAATAATTTTATTTAAAATTATTGCTTAAAAACAACCTTTTTTGCACTTTTATCAAAATTGATTATAAATGGGTAAATTTTCAAGATTGATAAAGTACTTGTTTAACAGTAAATGGTAAATTAGTTTAGAGGAATAGTGATTTTAAATGAAATGAAGTCAGTTATATATCTTGCGCATTATTTATTAATGAAAAAAATAATTGAAAAATGTGTTTTATTGAATATTTCAAAGAAGATTAATATAAGCCACATCTGAAAAGGTAAAGTTAAAATAAAAATAATAATACTAAGAAAAAGATTAATATATAACACTGAAAAAAAGATTTAAAAAATCATAAGGAAATTCCAAGGAAAATATATGAAAGTGCATGTCAGCAGGTGTCTAATCCTGTTTTATTCTCTTAATACTAATTTATTTTTATCAGGGTTAGAAAGTTTTATATCACAGCTTTTTTATTCAAATATTTTGCACTTCACAAATAAGTTTAATTTTTTAAATGCTGTACTGAAAAACAATAAATTAAAAGAAATTTGTTTTGGAATTAAGAAGTTAAATGATTGATTTATAAATTGATTTTGTTAAGCAAATGATTTTAAAGGGAAATTTATAAAATATTCTAAGACGTGGAAAAAATTATTTTATATTTATTTAATTGTATAGTTACAAAAAACACAGTATTTAAATAATAATCCTGAATACTTAAATGAATTTGTTTTGAAAAAATTTCAAAAAAATAAAGGTTGAAATGTTTTTTGAGAAAATTGACTCAATTTTTTTTATATCAGTAGAAATAAAGTGTTAAAATAATTGCAATAAAATGCATATGAAAGATTTAAATATAAAATAAACATTTTAATAAAAAGGTTTTATGAAAAGAGGAATAATTATAATAAAAAGAATTAATATGTATTGAAATAAATTATAAAAAACGTAATAAATGCATTTCCCAAACGTATACCTAGAAATGGTAACATTAAGCCGAATCACTATAATCAGCATATAAGTCTCAATATGAACAGTATTTTCAATAAATAACTAAAAAAACCTAACCTTTTATTCAAAACATCTGTTAATTAAATCGAAAATCAAATAATTAAATACTGTAAAATATTGAAAAGGAAAAGTAATTTTGCGTTTTTCCTTTTTTTGCAAAATGTAATGAAAATTATTCATGCCAAAATTGTTTCATAAACTTATTCCAAACTTAAAAGAAATTTTAAATTTTGAATTTTCGTGTAAACATATTCCAAATCTAAAAGAAACTTAAATCAGTATTAACTTGAATTGACAAAATGAGACATAATGATATGACAAAATGAGACATAATAAATGAGACAATTCTATCCACAAACACTATTAACCATTAAAGTAAGAAATATTTTGTTTCAGAATAATATTGAGTGAGAGAGAGATAGATATTGATATATATTGAATATTATGTATTGTAAATTCAAAATTCTTTCTACATGCGCAGTTTTTACTACTTATCTAATGCGCATAAAATGCGAAAAATGTTGTATATTTGAAAAAAAAATTATAATTATTCAATACTTTATTTCCCTCTCTGTTTTTATTTCATTGCCGAGAAAAATTTACCTTTTAAAAAACATTATTTAACCTTTTAATTAACCTTTTTATAAAAACATTATTGTTTGTTCATAACTCATAATAATATTCGCAAAGCATTCTTCGTGATAAGCAACTCAAGGCAATTTTCCTCTGTGCATTTTCATATAATCAAGCTGCAAACATATTTCCACAGACAGTTTGATTATTTTTAAAGTTTATTTCAGCTTATCGAAAAGTACATTTTAATTGAAGACAGTTTTATCGTTAAATTAGACTATCGAATGACTTTTTTTAATTACATTTCAAAGTCCCATTATTATGAAAGTATGTATTTTTTTATAGATCATTAAAATAATAAGTTAAATACAAAGAGTTACTGTACTGTTATACTGTGGCCATGGTGGCCTGGCTGGTTAGAGCATCGTTCTCGTTAACTAAAGGTGATGAGTTCGAATCCCGGCTTAGCCGAAGATCCGTCATGTTCACTAATGGCAACTGGGACACGTAAAATATATCGGGTCGCAATACCCTCCATGTTCTCACTACAAATTAATACCTCTGGTGGTGGTTGGAGCCAGGCTTTGGGTCTTCACTGGTTTCAATCTCTAAATTGGAAGATTCTGATTGTGATGCCATCTATGAGACAAAAGTCGTACTTCCACCTTCGTATGAGGGTGCTCTATTCAAAGACGGAAGGTGCTCTCTCTCTGACTTCATTCACTTAGTTTCATAGAAGTGTCTTGCCAAGTGTTATCAGAAACAACAGCGCTGTTATACTAACGTTGATAGAATAAAATACTTCATTTGTAATTTTACACACTATTTTCTTAAAGTCATTGTGTTCTGCAAAGTTATACACTTTCTGTAATATTATTATTTTAAGTACAGATTTTGAGAAAAAAAATCGTTCATTTGTAAATTTATATAAATGTAGGATTTTTATAAGTAGACATTTAATCTTATTAACATATCCAGATAAATACTCTCCTTAAATTATTTATCTGCTTCTATTAAAAATAAAATTTTAAATATTATTTATTGTGTTATCATACTTTACATTTTCAAATCTTATCAAATTTATCATATAAAATATTGTTTTAAAAATCACATTAAATTATTAAAATCATATTTATTTTATCGTATTTAAACTCCATCCGCTACAGATGGAGTTTAAATACGATAAAATAAAGAATGTTAATAAGAAATAAAATTAGAAAATCAAAGAGTGAAAAAAAAAAACTATTTCAATTTATGGGTAAGTGTTTTGAAAAAAAAATTGGCCTTTTTACGTTGTATAACTAAGCAAAAAGTAATGGTATTTAATTATTTATTAAATAAAATTGGTATAGATTTATTGAATAACATACTACATAAAAGTATATTTTGTAAATATAAAATTTCTAATAATCTTTTTATTTGTTTATACCTTTTTAGAATGCCGTTATTAAAACATCACGTAAAAATTATATTAAAATAATAATATTATTTAAAATTATGATTTTTAAATATTTTCTGTAACCAGGTATCTTGAAAAATGCATTAAAATTGACTCAAATAATTTAGTTGTTGTTATCGTGTGCCAGCCATGCTGGCAATATGGGGTGTGCTGTTCCACTTCTCCATATTTGGTGTGGAGTCCGACTTCCTCAGTACACACATGCCATAGGTACCAGTTTATTGGGTAGGCAACCATTCACACACAAAGAAAGGACAAAGACAAGAAAGAGAGAGAGAGAGAAAGTACATCCATGCCCGAACCAGGATTCAAACCCAGGTCCCACCCTTCTGTAGTCAGGTACTCTATCCACTAGACCAGTTGAGTGACAATAATTTATTTTAGTTAATTAATTAATGATATGAAATTTTAAATTTTAATAAAAACATGTTTTTTTTTATATTTTTGTAAGAAAATAAATAGAAATGATTATAATAGCATTTATATTTATTCTGGTGTTATGTTTGGATTTTCAGGTTAAATATGTTTCATTTTCAATCCTTAATTATTTGTGTTTGAAAACAAAATGCCAATCATTACTCTATAAATTATAATTTGGAAATTTTGAAAAATATGTTCCGAATGTTTTATAAATATTTTTTTCAAATTAGTAATTCCTGCAAAATCAAGTAATACTTATATAGTAATACCTATGTGTAAGCTTAACTTTTAAGTAATACTCATAAAAACTATAGATACTATAGAACCAATCTATATGCTAATTTTTAACTAATACTTTTAAGTTTAAGTAATTCTTGTGGAAATTAGCATATAGATAAGGTTTTATAAATAAATAAGAATTTATGTAGGAGATAGAATAAAATTTTAAAAATGTTGCATAGTAACTTTATAAATGCAAAATTTATTATTGTAAGAACATTCAAACTCACTGAAAAAGTTTTATTTTTAAAGAAATAAATTTCTTAACAACATATCAACTAATTAACATTCTGTATTCCACATGCAAATTTTTAAAATGTGTTTTCTATAACTTAAAGATAAATGGCATGTTTAATTCCTATAATAACATGAAGGAATTTTACCGTTTGGCCGAATGTATCTAACTACTCAAGGTATGTTCAAAATTCTTGAACTCTTCTTAATTTCTTTTGATAAGACAAAAAATATGTAACTACTTCTTGTAAACTGCAATAGGAGTTCAGGAATATATTATGAGACTTTTAGTGCCACGATGGCACACTGACTGTGTGCACCACTATAAAATGTGCCATCACTTCCTTGTCTTGTAATGTTGAAAAATGAGAACCTAGTAGCCGGTCATTATGTAACATCGTATCATTTTTTTTTCTATAGAATGTCCAACATATGTTAAAATAAAATTTAATAAAATGAATTGAACATCATATCAGGTTATGATTTGAGGTTTATTTTTATGTATCTAAATATTTCTTGTCAAGGATACGAAAAAATATTTACCAGATATTTATAGGAAATCATTTTTAAGTTCAATAAGCAATATTCACTTTCAGCAATTTTTCTTACATTATTTTACATTTATAGACATTGAGTTTTAATGCATTTTTTAAAAGTATTTCAATTAATTACTCTATTCGTTATCACCACAATGTTAAAGTTATGAAAAATTCAATTATAAGATACTTAAAATTTAACTTCAATTTTTTTGCATTTTATCATTGTTAATACAAGAAAAGTTATGTGTATTATGGCATTTTTAAACATATATACATCTGAATGTAGTAAGAATACACGATCAGCAATAAATTAACATGTTTTTGTGTCTTTAAAATCATAAATCTCATTTTGGCATTATCAATTTTCAATGTATATATAAAAATTGTAGAAGAAAATAATAAAAGTAAATATCTATACCTGCTATTTTTCACGCATTATATGCCAACTCATTGTTTCTCAATTTGATATAAACAGGAGAGATTTCAAAATTTATTTGCAGCTGATGTAATTAATTAAATAAATTCTAATCTAAAATTCGAAAGTCTTTTCTTCTAAATCACTTAAAATAAGTATATTTAAAGACATGACTTACCCGTCTGACATTTAAACAGAAACCTAACCAAACTGTGACAAATATTTCCAGCAACACCACATTAATTAAAGTATTACACACCTTTCTAAGAGACATTATTGGTTGGTAGAAGTGTTTTGACATTTCTAATGGCATCGTTGACTGCTCAGAAGTTAGTTTGGCCTCGCAAAGTGCAATTACAAATGACTAAAGCACATTTATCTCTATCGGGAAATGCTTAGACAAGAGCGAATTTGCATAAATACATAATCACTGACATTATTCATTTCAGTTTCTATGGTACGTCACAGTTGTGTTCTATTTTCAATTGTCGATGCAAATTGCTATTAACATGCTTACTGAACAAGCACCATGGTGTTTCAATTACCTTTACCCCTTCCGGAATCTCAAGAAGATATCTTTAATTAGTTTAAATACAATTTGGTTAACTTTTAGTTTAAATCAGTTACTTTAGAGATTCCAACTTAACAAATATTCTCTTAAAGTGTCAATCATTGAACAAAATAAATGTTAGAATATTTCGTAAATATGCTCACATATTAAATTTTAATATTATTACTTGCTTAAGGTAATTATTATGTAATTATTTAAATTAAATTTCTAATAGTTTAATTGAAAGCAACTGTTATGTGTTCTCAACAAAATATTTCCATAAGTGTTAATCTTATTTTAATATAAAACTAGGTCCTGAATAAAAATAAAAATAACTCATTGGTTGGAAAAAATAAAATTATATTTTCTGCATCTAATTGACCATAAATTCTTTCAAAATTTAAATTGTATTATTTAAACATTTACAATTATAAAATGAAACATTTTATACTACAAAGAGGACAACTATACAATCTAAGTTTGTTTTAAGGCATCTTAATATCTTCTACATTAACTGTCTTTTGAAAAGAATTTTCAGGGGGGGGGGTTATGCCCTATCTCTCGTGTCAGAAAGAATGATATTCAGCAAACACCCAAGTATTCACCTCGACAATCATAAAAATACGTAACATCATTTCGGCGGGCACAGCCTGTTTTATGAGGTTCCTGGGTCTGAGAGATATTCATTATCTTCTGAATCTGATGTTGGATTGTAGCTAAAACTGATGAACGTTCTGGCTTATGATTGGTTGCTTGAACCTAAGGGGGAGAAGTTATAAATTCTTGAAGTTTTTAAAGTTACAGGGGCTACTTTTAAAAGTTCATAAAATAAAAATAAAATATTGTATTTATCTGGGATTAAATTAAATTAAATAGAAAGTTTGTGAGTTACAATTTACATAATTTTGAATGCAAGTGAGAGCTTACAAATATAAATGGGTTGCGCTTGAAATGTACAGAAAATCTATGAGGAACAGGGAAATGCGATCTTCTTATTGGCTGATAAGCTTTTTGCATAGAAAAAGTGAAAATATTTGCAAAAGGAGATAATAAATTATTTATTATTATTATATATCTTATTATTATTATTTTAATTTGTATTTATTATTTAATTTTCATATTTTATATTTTTTCTACAAGAGTAGAAACAATAAAATTAAAATTGAAGTTAAGAGAAATAAAATAATAAGAAATAACTATTTACAGTTATCTCACACTTGTATCCGTTGCAATGAAAATTCATAACCATCATAAAAGGTAAAATTGCAAAATCCATCTCCAGTTGTTAAACATTGCTGGAATTCAACTCAGATATTATGTTTTAACTAGTAAAAGGTGAAAATAATCTAAATTTTGAGTTCTAAGCATTCTTATGATGGTTTTCTGAGGATTAAAATGACGAAATAAACCTTGTAAACGAAATAAAAAATTCTCGTTAATTTACATTATAATATTATCTATACTATAAACATTATGATGGAAGTGTTATTTATATTTTATGAGTTTAGCCAAATATTTATAATAATCGAAACACACTTTAACTTTAATTATTTATACAAATTTATGTAAATTGAATTCAAGCATTGCACTAATCATTCTTACACCAGAGGCGTTTTAATCAATTGCAGAACATGCCTGTTCGTAATTGCAATATGTTGCAAACGGTGGAAATTTCTTTGTACGTGTATCATATGAGATAAATATTAAAGTGTTTGTTACACATATTGAACATCATTAAACATATATTGAGCATTTTTTGCACATATTGAATAAGGCGAAATGAAAATTATATGCATGTGAGATTAAATTTTAATAATTAATGTTTACTTTAAGATTAAAACGAATTTTAATTTTAAATTGATATTTAAGGTTAAGTATTAATAATAATGTTAAACCGCAAACATAATGTTAAAAAGGAAGAAATAATAAAATGCTATGTCATTTACGATTTTAAGTATTATATTGATCAAAGCATTAATAATTAAAAATAACATAAATTTTTATATTTATATTTATTTTTGTTTCTGGAATCTCAAAACATAATACAATAAAGAATTCGAAAAAAAAAAACTTGTTGTAAGCGTTTCTATATTTATTGGCATTTATATAATTGATTCAATTTAAAATTTCTTTCCCTTCTAATTTAATTATTAATTATAATAACTGATTTGTGTTTTCTATCATTAAAAACATACACGTTAAATAAAATAAATTATGTAATTGATCATATGAATCACTTTATTGTTACCTATGACCCTTGGTGTTATATGTAACAAGCCTGCCCGTCAGGGATTGGGTGAATGAAGTCAGAAAGAGAGTCTTCCTTTTTTGAACAGAAAATCCCCTACAAGGGTGGAAGTATGAAATTGACTCATGGATTGCAGCACCATCTAAATCTTCCAATTCAGAGTTAGAAGATAGCGAAAACCCAAGATCGGCTCCTAACATCCCCAGAGGTATTAATTTGGAATGGAACATGGAAAACATTGCCACCACGACATATTTTACGTGCTCCAGTCGTCATTATTGAACACGATAAATCTTCGGATAAGCGGGGATTCAAATTCACCCCCTTCCGGTAAAGAAAACGACGCCTTAACCGATCAAGCCATCTCGACCTCTGTGAATCAATTTAATTATACTTAATTCATAAAAAAGTAAACATATATATATTATAGAACATTATAAATAGAGGAAAATTATCACATTCAGGAAATAAAGAAGAAGAAGTAGGTCTAAGGTTTGGTAGGTTTGTAGCCACTGGGCCATTTACCTTGATTTTATAGTGAAATTGATTGGAGCCTAAAATTTGCATAACAAATAGTCAGTTCTAGCACACACAAGTAAATTTTATGCAACAATTTTAACTCAAGGAATAGTAAGTTCTCCCAAGGGATTGTACAATACATTGCAATGAATATTTGTAAAGGAAATAAAAAAATTAGAAAGATTTGATTTCTTGATTAATATATTTAAACGAAAACAAAAGTTTACAGAAACAAAATATTTATACGAATACAATTATTTACATACAAACATTAAGAAAACAAAATTCTTGATTAATAGAGTTATACATGATAAAACAATCAAATTTATTTAATTGTTTGTTTGAGATTCTCTTCATAAATTTTATTAATTATATACATATAAATTATATATGTCAAAAAACATGTATATATATATATATATATATATATATATATATATATATATATATATATATATATATATATATATATATAACAACATTTTTTTTAATATAAATATATATAGAAGTTAAAGTTAAGAAGGAGGAATAACTATCTACAAAGTGTGTGATTAAGAAAAAGATTATGACAGTAGTAAACGGAGTGTAATAAGTGAGGGACTAAGTAAGTATACCACTCCTGTTATAAAGAAATAGGCACGATCATGTCCGATAGAGATCGCCACTGTTTTCTTTTTACAAGGTTTGCTTGTAAACATTCCGAAACTCGAGAGAAGAATTGGTGGAGTTGTTGCTGGCAACAATTATTTCAGATTAAGAAATGTTTACTTATTTTGATTTTTTCATTATTTTTGGACATTTAGGGTAGTGGATCGAATGATTTGTTTGTGGTTTAAACCTCAGTACTGCTCTTGGCCTGTGAAAATTAATTAATTGTTATGGATTGTATTTATCAATTTTTTGGATTTCCGTATTAGAAATTTGGTAAAGTTTGTCATAAAATCTAAATGATAGATATTTTATATCGTTAACTAGCGTTAGTATGCCAAGATTTTTTCTAACTTGTTCATTCCTAATGTAATAAACAGGCTGCGTGATTAGTCTGAGCAATTTGCTTTGTTGAGCTTCCAGTACTTTAAGATTAGTTTCTGCAGCCCCGCTCCAAATTGGTGCTGCATATGAGTAAATAAAGTTGAGGTCATTAAAATGAGTATAAAGAAATTACTACGATTATTACTCATCATAAGCGAATAAACGCATTAATTTAAACTAAAAAGAAAATGAAGAGACGGATGCTCTCCTGAATGAATAGTCAATTGATTCACTGCATGATAAACAAAAATAATAATAATAATAAATTAATAAATAAATAAATAAAACAATGTTACCACTTTTTAAATGAAGCAAATTTGATATTAAGATGTGTGTACATTAAAAGAAGTTACATCATTCATTTACAGCAATCAAAGTTAATCATAAATAAGATTTTCAAATTATCTTTAAGGTAATTTTTGTGACAATCATTATTTTGAGTAAAAGCTAAAAGAAAAGTATTCTAATTTTACCTATGCAGCTACGATTAATTACGAATTCTTCCCAGAACTGATCACTATAAATGTTTAAAGTTTGACAAAAATTTTGGATTAAGATCAGGCTCATAAGAGGATGCATTCATTCATTTTTATCGCTTTAAATTTACAATTATTCTCTTTTTCTTTCAGGTGTGATGATACGAAAACTTAAGCATTGGAAGAAGCAGGAGGATAAATGGCGGAGGAAAGAAATAGTGAAAGGTTTTCAAAAATTTATTTACTAGATTTTAGAGAACTTAAGAGCAAAACAAATACGCTAGCTTATCAACAATAAATCTCGAAAGTTATTTATAAATCTCTCTCATGAATAAATAATTCTGAGTAATCGTCGAAGAGGAAAATAATTTATTTGCACTGAGAATGCTTGATAAGCAAAATATAAATTCTTTCCAAAATATTTCTTAAAAAATTTTTCTTAGTATAACATTATTAAATTATTTAAAAGAACAAAAAAAACTAAGTAATAATACACACGCCATTTGGAAAAATCAGGAAAATAAATGACGGAGGAAAGTTAAATAAAGCAAAATAATATTTTTAATGTTTTAAAGCTATTATTAAATTATTATTTTTATTCGCAAATATGAAGACTACGCAAAAAATATATTGTCTTTTTTACGTTGTAAACCTTTAGAGTTTTTTGTACATTTACCAAGGAACATAACTATTTATTTTTACAAACAACTTTAAAGTGACCACTATTTGGAAAAAGTTTAAATGGTGTTTCTATATGTACTTAGAGTGATTTTGCTCTAAGATTGTCACGATAAAATAAGATTTTTATGATTCTCTACATAATGATATAGTTCATATAAGAAACTACTTCATTTTATATCAATAGTCCCCAAGAAAACAACAGTGAAATCCTTCCAAAAAGTAACTTTATTTATAATAATGCTATGCAGAAGAACTTTTTATAAGAATTGTTTCCATTTGCAGTAGGATACTACTGAAAAACAGGTAAAGCGCTTGGGATTCGAAAAATTTAATTGTTTTAGAATAGGAGGCCTGTGTAGAGTTAGAATATGTATTTGAAAATAATTATCTTGCACACAACACTCATTGTAGTTTCCCAAAAACAACAATTTCTGAATTTAACATCTCAGAAATTAACAAATTTCATAAGATTCTGTGTTCGTAGGATTCTTTTCAAAGAAGATAATTGCGGATAATTATTGTGACATCGTTCACAGAAGATTCGAGTAACTATACATTCTAGGATACCTGTGCTTGGATTTCCCATAATCACAATTCTTGGAAGAAAGTCATTATCTTTCCGTAAAAGCATAAGTATAAGGACTTGTTTCGAGAATTCACTGACCCTTCATTGCAGAAACTTTTACTCCAGAGCAAGTGGCGCGGTTTCTCTTTCAATGTTTATTTATATCTCAGTATGTTTCTTTCTTCATCAACGTGGATCAACGAACCAACACAAAAATTCTAAAAACTGATAAATAAAGAAATTATTACTTTTTGGGAGTGAATATTTCTCAATGGGAAGATTATAATTCTGTAGAAGTTCCTGTAACTCAAAAAAATGTGAAAAAAATCATTCGTTTATTAACTGCCTTTTGCCTGGAGAAAATAAGGTGTTAATTAAAAAAATATAGTTCATTTTGATTACAATTCAGTAGAGAGGGGAAAATAGTTAATTGGACTCAATTAAGAAAAAGTGGCCACATCAGTCTAGGAATAGTAAAATAGTGAAATCAAGTATTTCACGAACATTGGCCATACACAATGCACATAATGCATAAAATTATATGAAATAACATACATTCCATTTCTTATGAAGTTAACAATATGTATGAGTTAACTAGTGCCAGACAGCCAGCAAAAGAAATTTTCTTTTAAAAATTGTTCTTGTATGGGAGAATAAATGGCCGTTGAACATATTAATTGTAGACGAATCATATTTCAGTTTGAAAAATATTAATGTAAAATATTACCAATTATGAATTCCTTCTGAAATCAAACAGTAACATCTCACTGTGTAAAGTCCATCGTATGGGATTAGTTTGCAACACCATTTATCCTAAGGAGATACTGTTTTCGAGAAAATAGAAGGATTTGAGTCCAACAGCTGCATCGACATTGTTTAGAATAATAAATTTTTTTTTTTCAGAACCATTGAAATGCAACTCAACAGAAATGTTCTTTTTATGCAACACGTGTCTACTTTGCATACTGCAAATTTAAAAAAAATATATTGAGCCGGTATTTCCGAAATGTCAGAATCATTAGCCTTTATGTCCCTAGTTCAGAGCCTGTTGATTTGCCTGAAGAATGCTGTGTTCAGTGTCTCAATTGTAAACTTAAATTGAATGCAGGTTTTGTGCATAAGCCATTTGGGTCGCGAATGCATTTTGACAAATTTTAGAGCATACTGGTTCATGATTCTATTATAATGTAGCAAAAAAATAGACATAATATTAAACATGCTTTGTACCAGTCTCATAAAATGGAATTCACAGAAAAAATCACGCGGGTTTTTTTTTTTTTTTTTTTCAGGGCCGATAAATGTCAATTTTTCCAATCCTGCTTGATGTGTCTTAACTTGCGTAAATGACGTCATGAACCTGATATAGTTGGTTTGACAGGTGATAAACCATTGCTTTAAGATTTAATGTCATTTGTAAACAAAACATTTTAATTATATTCTTGATAGTGTCATTTATTGCTAAATTTGAAAATATTTTTTTAAACTATATATGTATACATATTCTCTCTATTTCAATAATATTTATTTTATGTGTGATTTTATGGTGTTATACTATCTGTAACTAATTTTATAGTACATTAAGACTTAAAATTTCTTTATCACGCTTTATTTTTCATATATTATGCAGTTTAATGACGAAAACGAATCTTTAAATATACATAAGAATTAAACAAATGAGTGAGTGATTAATGACTGGTTCACTTTATAAAACTATTAAAATTGTCGAAATGGCAACTCATCAGTATTGTATTCGAAGTAACATTTCGAAAGCTTTTTTTTTTGGAAGATTATGAAACTTATGAATCAAATGTAATTTAAAAATAATATATATATACAATGCTCCAATTTTTGCTGGTTACAATGTTTTAATTAATTTTTATTTAATTTGCATAAAAATTAATTCAAAATTCTTAAAATTCCATGATTCCAAAAGTACTTTTTTCTCAAATTTTAAATATTTTTGTGGTAATCTAACTTAAAATTTAGATATAACATTTCTTTCAAGAATGAAAATATTACATAAATGCAAATGATTGTATTCATTAATACCATTCAGTACAATGGTGCATCATTACGTGGGAAACCAGACATCATTCTAAATGTTAAAGCGTTAGTTAATTTTAATTGTAATAAAGCTGATAATCATATTTAATCAACTTAATAATAAACACAAGATCATTTGTACTATTGCATGCCTAGTAGGATAAAATGATCTATATAATATTTTTTGAAAATACCCTTTATATGCTAAATGTTTAATAACATCAAAAGCAATATGGCTATTTAAAATGATTTTCATTCAAGTACAATAATCAGAGCTTATGAAAAATGATGAAAATGCACTTTGTTGTTGAACTTATAAGAAATATCCATATAGAAATGTGATTTAAATCATTTCATTATAATGCATACATAATCAACTAAATTGCTACTCAGTACATTTAGTGTAACTAACTGAGTTACATCAATTTATTTCATTAATCTATAGCATTAATCTATTTCAGCTCATTCATGCTTTTCTTCTCTTTTTTCCTCTTTTCTTCCTCTTTTCACAAAGAATCATCATCTTCACAACGTATACGCATTGATAATTCAGGATTACTATAAAGGAAGATATAAAATATCTTTATCATACACAGTCGCAAGTAGAATTGGTAGCAATTTGTAGGAAAAGAATGTAAGTTGAAAAAATTACTTTTTCGATTATGATATTCTTATGAAAATGATTTATTTCTTCAGTTGAATGCAAAGGTCCATTCACAATTATTAAGTATGAAATCTGAATCTGATAATAATTGTTTTTAACTGATTATACCTAATCTATGGTGCAAACTTTTTCCTAAAAAAATGGAGTTTTCTATAATAGTCTAGACATTCAACGGGACTTATATAGTCATAGCTTGATGAACATGATGATATAGTGGAGCATCTACTTTGGCTTTACTCACTCGCAGTCACACACTCCCATTATAGTTGAAAAGTTATCGTCCATTTTAGAACATTTAATATGGAATCGATAATTTATACTAGCATCTCACCCAGATCATTTACAATATATCCATGAAGAATGATACAATATTCCTCTAAACACTATTCAACATTGGTTCAATACGGACTAGCAATAAGATATTCTTTGAATTATGAAGAACTGGATTGAATGCAGCATTCTTTAATTTTAGGAGGTGCATATTGTGCTTTTGTCTTTTTCTTGTATTGAAGGTAATTTATACGGTGGATACTAAAATATCTCACAGTTGTCTCAGGCTGGCAGGTTGGTTGGTTGGGTTTTGTGGCGCAATGTTCTAAAAGGACAAGCTGCGTCAAAAAATAAAATTAAAAAAAAAAAAAAAAAAAAAAAAAAAACTTTATCAGCAAAACTTAGATTTAAAGTTCAAAGATTAAAAAACAAAAATAAATGTATATATTTCTTTTAAAATCTATGTAAAATAAAGCTTATAAAATTAAAGTCATGAAATTTAAATTGAATTTAAAAAACCAATCGCCTTTAAAAAGGCAAAAAAATTTTCGTGAGGTGGTCCTTCCAACAAATCAGACAAAATTAAAAAAAGCAGTTTTAAAAATTGTAAACGTTGATGGTTAAAATAATAACAGGAAATTAAAATATGATAAATTATATGTGGTTCATCACACGTTTCACACCATGGTAGGCTGGCAGGCTAAAACTTACAGTATTACTTACCACATGAACAAATTGAGTCCTTGGTAAATCCAAGGTATATTGCATGAAAAATTGGTCCCACACCACAATAATAAAGGCTTTTGTATTATCTTATGCGTTTCTATAATTTTTCTATAAACTTACATACTCTTCCCGATAACATTTTGCTTTATATACTTTTAGGATATTAGTGAATGTTCTTATTAGTTCCTTGCAATTTGATTATTAGCCATTTAGAGTAATTTATTACACTGATAGTCATAAAAGTCAAGTACATAAAAATGTAATAAATTGTTCCTAAAATAAACAATTAATTAGTTTTGGACATTAAAAAATGTATTCTAAGAGGAATATATTGATAATCATAACTGTGCCAATGTTATTTTTGTTATAACTTTAAATTTATAATTATTCACTATCTACCATGTTTTTCACTCATATTTTAGAAGTTATATTTATTAAAAATTAATAATTTAAGTCCAATCTAAATATCATTCATAAAAATCAAATCTAGTTAATAAATAGTCGTACCTTTGGATTTCAAGTAAATTGTCTAAAATTTGAACTTCGTCTTGATACTGAATGCTCTAAGTGGAACATTATATAAGTTAAACTGTATGATGTAGTTTAATTAGACTTCAAATAAAAAGTGAGATGAGCAATACGCTCAACAAAAAAGTATTCAAATAGACAGATATATTTGAAATATTAAAATATTTTGCCTGTTGCAAACAAAATTATATTTATTTCATTTCATGAAGAACTTTAGAATCAAGTCTATCTAATAATTCATTTACGGCCTATAGCACGAAAAGTAAAGTTATAAATTAAGAATGAACTGAGAATAATAGCAAATAAGGTCATGAGAATTCTTCTAAGCATTCAAATTCATTTCTTTAGATGAGAATATTTTATTTGGAGTATTCCCTTTTCTTTCCACATTATTTGTGAGGTAAAGTGGGAGAACTGAATCCGAAAATTTTCTTTCACGAAAATCAATGCAATGAAATCTTTCGTTTCGTACCTTTTAAAGATTGCTTAAAATGGAAACTTGGAACACATTCTATGATGGTGGGTCGATTTGTCTAGGGTTCTTTTGTTCTTAGTTTTTCTTGGGTCAATAATAGGATATTTTTTTGATTGGAGACAGTTTATTTCTAAATGATCTTGAAAGAATCGAAAAGATGTCTCTTTAGATCATTTTAAGATTTTAGTTTAGTGAAAAGCCATCTTTTGTTTACAGTTTATTATAGTAACCAGGTAATTTTTGTATTTGTTTTTTTAGAATAATTTACAAAACAAAATTGATTATTAGTATGTCAAAATCGATTAACATTATGTACACTTTTAGTTATATTCATGAAGTTTTCACTTTTTTATCTATAAAATCAAATGTTAAAGAATATTCATAATGTTCTTACGTCATATATTATAAACAGGCAAATCTGATTTTTTAAAATATGCTATTAAAATCATTTAATTTTGAAAAATTTATATTTTATCATGAAAAAAATTGTGTTTTAACTTTGTGATTTATAAATTAAATTACTCCTGAGAACCTATGTGAATGAATTTTGAAAATGAATAATTACATGTAGATCTGATTCTTAATTTGCAACACAAAAAACTTCAGTTTTTTAAATCAATCCTAAGAATTTTTAACATATTTTATTATCGTTAATACCAATAGATTAAAAATCAAAATTTGTGAATATGTTTCATTTATGAAAAAGTAACCAATTTATTATTCGCAAATTAAGATACAGTGGAATAGCTGCTGTTCCAGACGCGCAGTATCAGTTAAGCAGTGGAACTGTTCCTGCTCAAGATGTGATGTACAAATTAAGTAGTGGAACAGTTCTGTTCTAGTTATGCACTGCCAGTTAAGCAATGGAACATCTCCAGGATAAGGGGTGCAATGTCAGTTAAACAATGGAACAGCTCCAGGACAAGGGGTGCAATGTCAGTTAAGCAATGGAATGGTTCCTGGACAAAGGGTGCGATGCCAGTTAAGCAGTAGAAAAGCTCCAGGGCAAGGGGTGCAATGCCAGTTAAGCAATGAAACGGTTACTGGACAAAGGGTGCGATGCCAGATAAGCAATGGAACAGCTCCTGGACAAGGGGTGGGATGCCAGTTAAGCAGTGCAACAGCTCCTGCTCTACATGTAATGTACCAGTTAAGCAGCGGAACAGTTATGTTCTATTAACGCAGTGCCACTTAACCAGTGCAACAGCTCCTGGTCAAGGGTTGCAATGCAAGTTAAGCAGTGTGACAGCACCTGCCAGCATTTTTTTTAAGGATCATGCACCTTTTACTTATTTTTATTATATCATTATAAAAACTTGAAACTAAATAAATTCGCATTAATTATTATAAATCTCATATTTTTTTTTTCTAACAAGCTTCTTATCATGACCAGACTATTTTTCTTTTATTTAAGCCTAGAATAAATACAAAGTAAACAGTTTTTACTTTCTCCGGTGAAGTAATACAAATTTTTCTCTTACATAGCTTGGAATTGATGTAATTAAGCGTCTAGTAATAAAAAAAATGTATAATAATCAAATAACAGTTGCATCCAGTTAATATCATTACACAAATTTCATCAAATGTTATTGCATGAGATCAATTATGAAAAAATGAACTATTTAAACTATTTTGTCTTTGAAATTTTTACATTGAATAAAAAGTGTTAAATTAAATTTATTTACTACAAGAAAAAAAATGAACTTCTTCCTCTTCTTTTTTTTAATTAACGAAAAGCACTTTGTATCTTAATAGTATCAAATTCTCTGCAAGCAATTTAGAAACAATTTAAAAACAACTCTCATGCATATGAATTCAATAAATTATAAGAATGAGACAGTGAAATTAACAGCTAATATGTTTCTATTTTGCTTTATCTTTTAAACTTTAAATGAATTTAAACATTAATTAATCAATCTTAATGTTAATGAAATTAAAGTGATTTTTCTATGATAATTTAAAGAACTTTTTTACCACATTTGAAAAATATGATTTAAAAAATGAAAAATAAATTGAAATCTTTAATTTTGAATATTAGAATAGTTTATATACGAACTATTTTTATTAATATTTCGTAAATTAGTAAAATATCAGCTAAATGTTTATTTTTTATATACTTGATGATATTTTATTCTACGATTTCCATGCATTCAGATTTAGAAAATTAAGGCTTATTTTCTCTAGAAAATTTTTA
>JAPDSC010004232.1:14222-31460 GCA_026290005.1 Latrodectus geometricus | reverse complement strand
TAAAAATTTTCTAGAGAAAATAAGCCTTAATTTTCTAAATCTGAATGGCATGGAAATCATTGAATAAAATATCATCAAGTACATAAAAAATAAACATTTAGCTGATATTTTACTAATTTACGAAATATAAATAAAAATATTTCGTATATAAACTATTCTAATATTCAAAATTAAAGATTTCAATTTATTTTTCATTTTTTAAATCATATTTTTCAAATGTGGTAAAGAAGTTCTTTAAATTATCATAGAAAAATCACTTTAATTTCATTAAAATTAAGATTGATTAATTAATGTTTAAATTCATTTAAAGTTTAAAAGATAAAGCAAAATAGAAACATATTAGCTGTTAATTTCACTGTCTCATTCTTATAATTTATTGAATTCATATGCATGAAAGTTGTTTTTAAATTGTTTCTAAATTGCTTGCAGAGAATTTGATACTATTAAGATACAAAGTGCTTTTCGTTAATTAAAAAAAGAAGAAGAAGAAGTTCATTTTTTTTCTTGTAGTAAATAAATTTAATTTAACACTATTTATTCAATGTAAAAATTTCAAAGACAAAATAGTTTAAATAGTTCATTTTTTCATAATTGATCTCATGCAATAACATTTGATGAAATTTGTGTAATGATATTAATTGGATGCAACGGTTATTTGATTATTATACATTTTTTTTATTACTAGACGCTTAATTACATCAATTCCAAGCTATGTAAGAGAAAAATTTGTATTACTTCACCGGAGAAAGTAAAAACTGTTTACTTTGTATTTATTCTAGGCTTAAATAAAAGAAAAATAGTCTGGTCATGATAAGAAACTTGTTAGAAAAAAAATATGAGATTTATAATAATTAATGCGAATTTATTTAGTTCCAAGTTTTTATAATGATATAATAAAAATAAGTAAAAGGTGCATGATCCTTAAAAAAAAAATGCTGGCAGGTGCTGTCACACTGCTTAAGTTGCATTGCAACCCTTGACCAGGAGCTGTTGCACTGGTTAAGTGGCACTGCGTAACTAGAACATAACTGTTCCGCTGCTTAACTGGTACATTACATGTAGAGCAGGAGCTGTTGCACTGCTTAACTGGCATCCCACCCCTTGTCCAGGAGCTGTTCCATTGCTTATCTGTTATCGCACCCTTTGTCCAGTAACCGTTTCATTGCTTAACTGGCATTGCACCCCTTGCCCTGGAGCTTTTCTACAGCTTAACTGGCATCGCACCCTTTGTCCAGGAACCATTCCATTGCTTAACTGACATTGCACCCCTTGTCCTGGAGCTGTTCCATTGCTTAACTGACATTGCACCCCTTATCCTGGAGCTGTTCCATTGCTTAACTGGCAGTGCATAACTAGAACAGAACTGTTCCACTACTTAATTTGTACATCACATCTTGAGCAGGAACAGTTCCACTGCTTAACTGATACTGCGCGTCTGGAACAGCAGCTATTCCACTGTATCTTAATTTGCGAATAATAAATTGGTTACTTTTTCATAAATGAAACATATTCACAAATTTTGATTTTTAATCTATTGGTATTAACGATAATAAAATATGTTAAAAATTCTTAGGATTGAGTTAAAAAACTGAAGTTTTTTGTGTTGCAAATTAAGAATCAGATCTACATGTAATTATTCATTTTCAAAATTCATTCACATAGGTTCTCAGGAGTAATTTAATTTATAAATCACAAAGTTATAACACAATTTTTTTCATGATAAAAAATAAATTTTTCAAAATTAAATGATTTTAATAGCATATTTTAAAAAATCAGATTTGCCTGTTTATAATATATGACGTAAGAACATTATGAATATTCTTAAACATTTGATTTTATAGATAAAAAAGTGAAAACTTCATGAATATAACTAAAAGTGTACATAATGTTAATCGATTTTGTCATACTAATAATCAATTTTGTTTTGCAAATTATTCTAAAAAAACAAGTACAAAAATTATCTGGTTACTATAATAAACTGTAAACAAAAGATGGCTTTTCACCAAACTAAAATCTTAAAATGATCTAAAAAGACATCTTTTCGATTCTTTCAAGATCATTTAGAAATAAACTGTCTCCAATCAAAAAATATCCTATTATTGACCCAAGAAAAACTAAGAACAAAAGAACCCTAGACAAATCGACCCACCATCATAGAATGTGTTCCAGGTTTCCATTTTAAGCAATCTTTAAAAGGTACGAAACGAAAGATTTCATTGCATTGATTTTCGTGAAAGAAAATTTTCGGATTCAGTTCTTCTACTTTACCTCACAAATAATGTGGGAAGAAAAAGGAATACTTCAAATAAAATATTCTCATATAAAGAAATGAATTTGAATGCTTAGAAGAATTCTCATGACCTTATTTGGTATTATCCTCAGTTCATTCTTAATTTGTTACGTTACTTATCGTGCTATAAGCCGTAAATGGATTATTTTATAACTTGATTATAAAGTTCTTCATAATGAGGAAATAGATATTATTTTGTTTGCAACAGGGGAAATATTATAACATTTCAAATATATCTGCCCATTTGAATACTTTTTGTTGAGTGATGCATTTTTTATTGCTCATCGGTCAGTAGGTCACGTTTTATTTGAAGTCTAATTAAAACACATCATACAGTTCAACGTTTTCAGCGTTAAATCTCAGGATAAAACTCCAATTTTAGACTATTTGCTTCAAATCCAAAGGTAAAATTATTTAAAACTAGATCTGGTTTCTTAAAAACTAGATCTGGTTTTTTAAGAACGAAATTTAGGTTGCATTTGAAAAATTATTAATTTTTAATAAATATAACTTCTGATATATGTGCGATAAATTTGATATGTATTGAATAATTATAAGTTTAAAATTATCACAAAAAATTTACTGGCACAATAATGATATTCAATATATTCCTTTTAGAATGCATTGTTTAATGTTCAGAACTAATTATTTGTTTATTTTAGGAACACTTTATTATATTTTTATATATTTGACTTTTATAACTATCTGTGTAATACATTACTCTAAATGATCATAATCAAATTGCAAGGAACCAATAAGAATATTCATTAATATCTTAAAAGTACATAAAGTAAAATGTTATCAGGAAACAATATATTAGTTTGGGGAAAAAGTTATCCATTATTTTTTCGGTAGACGTCTGTAGTGATCGCTATCTCGTGAGGTATCTATCAAACAATTTCAGATTTATGCTCATTGGAAAGGGGACATTTGACACTAAAATATTCTTTTGCGGTTTTTTGTTTGATTAATTCTGTTATGAGTACAAGGTTTTTAAAATAGAAGACAACAAACAGAAAATTCGATACATTTTAGTTTTTCTTTTATAATGGCGAAAATGCTAACCAGGTGGCTAAAATTGTGAAAGGTGTTTATCGTCCTATATATGACTGTAACAAACAGTTACGCACAATTTTGGTTTCGTCAATTCCATTTTGGTATTTGGATGCTAAAGATGCACCTCGCATGGATACAACATCGTCGAGAATGTCTATAAAATATAAAAAATTATCAAACTTGACAGCATGTCAGCAATAGTAACTTCGCACAAGACCTAAAAATCTACAAGAAAACTGTTTTAAACCTTTTTACAAAGCGAATCTGAAAGAAGTTACAAAATGTTCACGTAAAAATAATGGATTTCTTTTTCCCCAACCTAATATAAGTTTATAGAAAAATTATATAAAACACATAAGATAATAAAAAAGCCTTTATTCTTGTGGTGCTAGACTAATTTTTCATGCAGTTTTGCTTGGATTCACACAGGACTCAATTTGTTCATGTGGTAAGTAATAATGTCACCCTAAGACCACTAAGAGACATTTTAGTGTCTATCGCATAAATTACTTTCAAATACAAGTAAACTACAATAGCACAACATCCATCTCCTGAAGTTAAATACCTGGTATTGGACTTATTACTTCATGCTTCAAAGAACATCTTACCGTTTGTCCATTTTGAACTAAAGTTGAATAATGTTTTGAAAAATATTGTACCATTCTTAATGGATATATTGTATATGATCTGGGAGAGATGCTAGTATAAATTATAGATTCCGTATTAAATGTTCTAAAATGGACGATAACTAGTCAATCATAATGAAAGTGTGTATCTGTGAGTGAATGAAGCCAAGGTAGATGCTTAACTCTACCCTCATGTTCATCAAACTATGATAGATAAGTCCCGTTCAATGGCCAGGCTATTATAGCAAACTCCATTTTCTCGGGAAAAATGTTTTCACCATAGGCTGGGTATAATCAGCTAAAATTTCTCTATAACTCTCCCCAGTACTTCCTCCTTTCATTTTTCTACCAGAAAACCATGATACAAATGCCCATAGCACGATAGATGCGAAAGCAATAAGGGAATAATTCAAGGAACGGACTATATTCAGAAATTTTCTGTTAGAAAAGTTCCATCTATTTTTTTTCATGGCATAAATAAAGTAAATATACAATTTGTTCATGTGGTAAGTAATAATGTCACCCTAAGACCACTAAGAGACATTTTAGTGTCTATCGCATAAATTACTTTCAAATACAAGTAAACTACAATAGCACAACATCCATCTCCTGAAGTTAAATACCTGGTATTGGACTTATTACTTCATGCTTCAAAGAACATCTTACCGTTTGTCCATATTGAACTAAAGTTGAATAATGTTTTGAAGAATATTGTACCATTCTTAATGGATATATTGTATATGATCTGGGAGAGATGCTAGTATAAATTATAGATTCCGTATTAAATGTTCTAAAATGGACGATAACTAGTCAATCATAATGAAAGTGTGTATCTGTGAGTGAATGAAGCCAAGGTAGATGCTTAACTCTACCCTCATGTTCATCAAAATATGATAGATAAGTCCCGTTCAATGGCCAGGCTATTATAGCAAACTCCATTTTCTCGGGAAAAATGTTTTCACCATAGGCTGGGTATAATCAGCTAAAATTTCTCTATAACTCTCCCCAGTACTTCCTCCTTTCATTTTTCTACCAGAAAACCATGATACAAATGCCCATAGCACGATAGATGCGAAAGCAATAAGGGAATAATTCAAGGAACGGACTATATTCAGAAATTTTCTGTTAGAAAAGTTCCATCTATTTTTTTTCATGGCATAAATAAAGTAAATATACCTCATAGCTATCATAATATTTATAATTTTATTCAGTTTTAATGAAAAAATACAATTAAACATTTTTCAATATAACAAAACCATAATTTATTAAAATACTGATTTTAAAGTTTCTAACATAAATTACTATTGTTTGATAAAGCCAAAGTTACTTCATTGACCTATAATAGAATAATTGTTTTATTTTAAAATCGTGATACAAAAAATATTATTGATTAATTGTATTCTATAACTTGTATGTAAAGTCTTTATTTGGTTAATTATTCTTACTTTGAACTGTAATTTACTAGCTATTTTTCATTAAGTTTTTTCGAATTTTGCAGTTATTAAAAAAAAAAATATTTGATATTATTTAAGCAACATAGGCACTTCTATGTTTTCTAAATTATTCATATTAAATAAAAACAGCATACTAAGAGCATAATTTATGTGATTTAAATAAGACTTATAAACATATGTTTATTTTTTACAAAAAATACATCTACTAAGTAAAATTATTTTAATGAAATATTATCCTAAAATTTTCTCTTTTATATTTGAATCTAATGTGCAAGTCAACATAAAAATTTAAAGATCAGCCTTAATAGATAAGAAACTTTATCCAACAACAATAAAATAATTTGTTTTTTCTCATATTTTATTCCTTTAATGATCTGATCTATATGCACATTCACATACACACAGAAATACCTTTAACAATAAACTTGATGAGTGAGAAAACTTAAAATATCTGCTCACGGAAATTTGATTTTCGACTCTAGGTTTCATTTGTTAATTTGAAAACTAATACTTAGAACTTTATACTAATACTTAGAACTTTATACTAATACTTAGAACTTTATACTAATACTTAGAACTTTATAGTTTAGAAAACAGTTTCTCAATTTACAGTTTGCCAAATAACAATTAAATTACTGGAATTTAAAAATACGTCGTATCTTTACAAAAACGAAACATTATGTGCATTTTCTAATCGTAAATGGTAAAGGAAAGTGGGATATCAGTTTTTTTGTTATTTTTTAAATTTGTATGACTTTCTATAATGTTCTCATTGATAGCCATGATAGTATGAAGCCTTTGTTCGCATCATACATTCGGGAAGAAGTGACAACATTGTTCCTATCACAAACTATATTATGACTTCGGTTAGTCTGTATTTAAGGGTGCCCCTTTGATTCTCGCCAGTTGTTATCGCGATTGATCGCCAAACTGGGCAAAACCCAATCATATTCCGATTGCAACAGAGCAACTGATTGTTATGTGCAAAAACAATTGCCAATAAAATCGATAGACAAACAAATATCACCATGTTTGCCATGGGGGAACCCTAAAATATAGTTATACCATTACTTCAAATGTGATTTTCTTAAAACCACGTTTTTTTCAAAATCTTCCAAACGATGCGATATATTTAGTAAATCAGGATATTTATAAAAACTTCTTCCCACCTGTTTTAAATATTATTATCTATGAAATGAATCAAAACGTAGAATATATATGGATAACTTTTCCATTTACAATTATTTTTAAGGAAAATGTTCTGTAAAGTTTCATAAGGTATATATATTGTAGTAAATTTAAACTATACTTTTTTTAACCCGAATATTTTTTTAGATATTGATTTATTTTAAAAAAGCATTGTCTAGCTAAATAACGAGTATTATTCCCAAATTAAAATAAGATTGATGCATAACAATTTTCTGTAGAATGTAAGCTGTTTTGTTAAAAATTTCGTTATAATTTGCCAGAAAGTAATCAATTTCACAAAATGAATTCTATATGTATTTAAAATTTTGGCTAGTTTTGTTTTTACATCGTGATTTATCTAAAATATGATAAAAGAAAATTAAAATTCACTTTTAAGAAAAGTTGGCTCGATGTTGGTGGATACTTTAACGGAACATAGATTTCCTTTCAATAACTCCTTAGAAGTTAAAAAAATATTTTATATGAATGTTTAATTCCTCAATTAATAGAAATATTTCAAGCATTATATTTAAATGCAATTTAGAGGAGAATATACGATTCTTGATTCAAGAAAGAAAGGTGATGAAGAAACTGGATGAGACTTGATTAACAATATTTTTTATTTACAAAATGTTTATTTAACATTAAATTTCAGGCTATCTTTTTTATTTAATGTAGAAAGCTTTCATATTGAAAAAGGTTTAATTAATTTTGAAGTGCAAGGTAAATAATAATGTTCCAAAATCAAGATAAAATATATGATATATATATGAGAATATCAAGATAAAATATACAAGCGGAATAAAATATTATTATCAGATTCAGATTTCATACTTAATAATTGTGAATATATCTTTGCCTTCATTTGAAGAAGAACATTATTTCCATTAGAATAGCATGGTCTAAAAAGCAATTTTTTAAACTTACATTTTTTTCTTACGTATTGCTACCAATTCCACTTTCGATGGTGTATGATAAAGATATTTTACGACCTCATTTATAAGTAAACTTGGATTATTAATCCTTAAATGTTGTGAAGACGATGATTTTATGGGAAAAGAAAAAAAAAGCAAGCATGAATGAGCTGCAATAGATTAATGCTATGGATTAAGGAAATAAATTAATATAATTCAGTTAGTTAAACTAAATAAACTAAGCATCAATTTAGTTGATTCTATATACGTTACAATGAAATGATATAAATAATATTTCTATATGGATATTTCTTATAAGTTCATCAACAAAGTGCAATATTAACATATTTTCATCATATTTTATAAGCTCAGATTACTGTACTTGAAAGAGAATAATTTTATATTTCTTTTGATGTTATTCAACATTTAGCATACAAAGTGATATTTTCAAATATTATTATATAGATAATTTTATCCTACTAGGCATGTGCAATAGTACAAACGATTTTGTGTTTATTATTAAGTTAATTAAATATGATTATCAGCTTTATTACAATAAAAATTAATTAATGCTTTAACATTTAGGATGATGTCAGGTTTCAGCGATAATGATACACCATTGTACCGAATGGTATTAATGACTGCAATAATTTGTATTCATGTAATATTTTCATGCTTGAAAAAAATTTTACTTTAGATTACTAGAAACATAGTTATAATTTAAGAAAAAACTACTTTTGGAACCACGGAGTTGTAAGAACTTTGAAATGATTTTTATGGAAATGAAATAAAAAATAAGTTGAAACATTGCAATCAGCAAAAACGGAAGCATTATATATATTATTTTTAAATCAACAAATTTCATTAATGAGTTTCATAATCTTCCAAAAAAAGTTTTGTAAGTTAAAAGTTTGTAAAAGTTACTTTTAATAAAATACGGAAAAGTTGCTAGTTTGACAACTTTTAATAGTTTTATTAAAGGCAACCAGTCATTAATCACATACTCATTTGAATTCCTATGTAGATTTAAAGATTCATTTTTGTCATTAAACTATATAATATATAAAAAATAATGCTTAATAAATGATTTTTAAGTCTGAAAGTGCTATAAAATTAGCTACAGATAGTGTAACACTACACATGAACTAAATATTCTTGAAAGAGAGAGAATATATATATATCTATTTATATATATATATATATATATATATATATATAATTAAAAGGTTTCATTTACAGCAACGGTTTATCACCGGTCTACTATGTAACTATGTAAAGGTGCAATACGTTATTTACTCAAATAGACACATGATGTGAAAAAGTGACATTTTTCTGCCCTGAAAAAACAGTCTGTGTAATTTTTTCTAAGAATTCCATTTTGTATTACATGAGACTGGCACAAAACATGTTTCATATAATGTCTACTTTTTTCAGCATCCTATTGGAATCATGAACTTGTATGCTCTAAAATTTGCCAAAATGCATCCGCGATCCAAATGGCTTATAGCAATAGCGACCCATATATATGTATTCAATTTAAGTTTCCAATCGTGGCACTGAACACAACATTCTTCAGGCAAATCAACAGGCTCTGAACTAGGGGACTTAAAAGCTAGTTTGCTAACTAGACTCGTGTTGCATAAAAACCTTACTCTTGAGTTGGATTTTAATGGTTCTGAAAATCACATCCTTACTCTTAAAAATGTCGATGCAGCTGTTGGACTCGAAGACCCCTATTTTCTCAAAAACAGAATCTCGTTATGATAAAAATGTTGTAAACTCATTCCATACACAGTGAGATGTTACTGTTTGATTTCAGAAGGAATTTTCTATCCATATTTGGTAATATTTTACATTTATATTTTTCAAACTGAAATTCGATTCGTGTATCCATAACATGTTCTGCGGCTTAACATTCCCATGCAAGAACAATTTTTAAAAGAAAACGTCTCTTGCTGGCTGTCTAGCACTAGTTCACTCTTGCATACTGTTATTTTTGGAAGAAATGTAATGTATGTTGTTTCATATAATTTTATGCACCATGTGCACATGTATGGCTAATGTTCGTGAAATGTATGTTTCACTGTTTACTATTCCTACACTGCTGTGGCCACTTTTTCAACTGATTTCAAATTAATATTTCCCTCTCTACTGAATTAGAATCAAAATGAACTATATTTTTGAGTCAACGCCTTATCGTCTCCAGACATAAGACATTTATGAAACCAATGACTTTTTATTTTCATTTTTTGAGTTACAGGAATTTTTATAAAATGAATCTTCCTACTGGATTTAAGAAATATTCACTTCCAAAAAGTTTTATTTTCTTTATTTAGCAATTAATTGAACTTTTGTGTTGGTTCGTCGATCCAAGTTGAGGGAGAAAGAAACGTACTGAGATATGAATTAACATAGAAAGAGGTACCACGCCACTTGCTCTGGAGTAAAAGTTTCCGCAATGAAGTGTCCGTGAATTCTTGAAACAAATCTTGATACTTATGCTTTTACGGAGAGATGATTTTCTACAAGATATTGTGATTACGAGAAATCCAAGCACAGGTATCCGAGAAAGTATACTTACTCGAATCTTCCGTGAACGATGTCACAGTAATTATACGCAATTATCTTATTTGTGAAAGAATCCTACTATCAGAAGATCTTATGAACTTTGTTAACTTCTGAGACGTTAAATTCGGAAATTGTTGTTTTTGTGGAAACTACAATGAGTGTTGTGTTCAAGATAATTATTTTTAAATACATATTCTAACTTCACACAGCCCTTCAATTCTAAAACAATTAAATTTTTCGAATCCCAAGCGCTTTCCCTGTTTTTTAGTGGTATACTGCTTCAAATTGAAGCCATTCTCATAAAAGATTCTTCTGCATAGCATTATTGAAACTAAAGTTATTTTTTGGAAGTGTTTCACTGTTTTTTTCTTCTTGGGGACTATTGATATAAAATGAAATAATTTCTTATATGAACTTAATTAACTATATCATTATGCAGAGAGTCACAAAAATCTTATTCTATCGTGACAATCATACAGCAAAATGACTCTAACTACACATAGAAACACCATTTAAACTTTTTCATACAGTCACTTTAAAGTTGCTTATAAAAATAAATAGTTATGTTTCTTGGTAAATGTACATAAAACTCTAAAGGCTTACAACGTAAACAAGACAATATAGTTTTTACGTATTCTTCATATTTGCGAATAAAAATAATCATTTATAAAAAGCTTTAAAACTTTAAAAATATTATTTTGCTTTATTTGACTTTTCTCCGTAATTTATCTTTCTGTTTCTTCTAAATGGCGTTTGCATTATTACTTAAAAATTTTTTTGTTATTTTAAATAATTTAATAATGTTATGCTAAGAAAAACTTTTAAGATAAATTTCGAACAGAATTTATGTTTTGCTTATCAAGTATACTCAGTGCAAATAAATTATTTTCCTCTTCGACGATTACTCAGAATTATTTATTCATGAGCTAGATTCATAAATAACTTTCGAGATTTATTGTTGATAAGCTAGCATATTTGTTTTGCTCTTAAGTTCTCATAAATAAATTTCTGAAAACCTTTCACTTTTTTTTTCCTCCGTCATTTATCCTCCTGATTCTTCCAATGTGCTTAAATTTTCATATCATCACACCTGAAAGAAGAAGAGAATAATTGTAAATTTAAAGCGATAAAAATGAATGAATGCGTCGTGTTATGAGGCATGATGTTCTGATTTTAAACCAAAGTTTTTGTCAAACATTTATAATGATCAGTTCTGGGAAGAATTCGTAATTAATCGTAGCTGCATACGTAAAATTAGATTTTTTTTTCTTTTAAATTTTAGACAAAACAATGATTGTCACAAAAATTATCTTAAAGATAATTTGAAAATCTTATTTCTGATTAACTTTGATTGTTATGAAATGAATGATATTACTTTTTTCAATGTATACACATCTTAATATCAAATTTGCTACTTTAAAAAGTGGTAGCATTGGTTTATCATATAGTGAAATCATTGACTATTTATTTAGGAGAGCATCAGTCTCTTCGCTTTCTTATTTAAGTTAAAATAAATGCGTTTATTCAGTTATGATAAGTAAAAATCGTAGTAATTTCTTTACATTCATTTTAATATCCTTAACTTTATTTCCTGAATGTGTTAGTTTTCCTTTATTTATGATTTTGAATTCAATATTATTTTTTCTTTTTAATGAATTAAGTCGTTTCCTTTACCGGAAGGGGTGAATTCAAATCCCTGCTTATACGAAGATCTATCGTGTTCTATAATGACGACTGGAGCACGTAAGATATGTCGTGGTGGCAATGTGTGAATGTTCCCATTCCAAATTAATACCTCTGGGGGTGTTAGAAGCCGGCCTTGGGTATTCTGTATCTTCTAACTCTGAATTGGAAGATTTAGATGGTGCTGCCATCTATGAGCCAAATTCATACTTCCACCCTTGTAGGGGGTGCTCAGTTCAAAAACGGAAGGCTCTCTTTCTGACTTCATTCACCCAATCCCTGACGAGCAATCTTGTTACATATGACATCAAGGGTCATATGTAACAATAATATGATTCGTATGATCAATTATATATATTTATTTTATTAAACTTGTATTTTTTTAATTATACAAAAACACAAATCATTTATTATAACTAATAATTAAATTAGAAGGGAACCAAATTTTGAACTGAATCAATTCGATAAATGTCAATAAATATAGAAAATTTAATAACAAGTTTTTTTCGAATTCTTTTTTGTATTATCTTTTGAGATTTCAGAAACGAAAATAAATATTAATATAAATTTATATTATTTTAAATTATTATATTACTTTGAACTTTGAACAAAATTTATAGATTCATTAATACCGAGTTCTTTCAGAGTAAGACAGCATTTTATTATTTCTTCCTTTTTAATATTATATTTGAGTTTAAACTTTATGTTTGATTTTAACATTATAATTAAAATTTAAACTTAAATTTCAATTTAAAATTGAAGTTATTTTTAATCTTTAAATAAACATTAATTATTAAATTTTAATCTCACAGGCATATAATTTTATTTCGCACTGTTCAATATGTGCAAAAAATGCTCAATATATGTTCAATATGTATAAAAAACACTGTAATATTTATCGCATACGATACACGTACAAAGAAATATCCACCGTTGGCAACATATTGCAATTACGAACCGGCATGTTCTGCAATTGATTAAAATGCCTCTGGTGTCAGAATGATTAGTGCAATGCTTGAATTCAATTTACATAAATTTGTGTAAATAATTGAAGTTAAAGTGTATCAACTATTATAAATATTTGACTAAATTCATAAAATATAAATAACACTTCCATCATAATGCTTAAAGAATAGATAATGTTATCATGAAATTTAACGATAATTTTTCTTATTTCGTTTACAAAGTTTATGTTTTCATTTTAATCCTCAGAAAGCAGTCATAAGAATGCTTAGAACTCAAAATTTAAATTATTTCCTCCTTTTACTTTTAGAACAGAATATCTGAGTTGAATTCCAGCCATGTTTAACAACTGGAGATGGATTTTGCAATTTTACCTTTTATGATGGTTATGAATTTTCATTACAACGGATACAAGTGTGAGATAATTGTAAATAGTTATTCTTTTATTATTTTTATTTTTGTTAACTTTAATTTTAATTTTATTGTTACTACTCTTATAGAAAAAATATATAATATGAAAATTAAATAATAAATACAAATTAAAATAATAATAATAAGATATATAATAATAATAAATAATTTATTATCTCCTTTTGCAAATATTTTCACTTTTTCTATGCAAAAAGCTTATCAGCAAATAAGAAGATCGCATTTTCCTGTTCCTCATAGATTTTGTGTACATTTCAAGCGCAACCCATTTATATTTGTAAGCTCTCACTTGCATTCAAAATTATGTAAATTGTAACTCACAAACTTTCTATTTAATTTAATTTAACACCAGATAAATACAATATTTTAATTTCCTTTTATGAACTTTTAAAAGTAGCCTATGTAACTTTGAAAACTTCAAGAATTTATAACTCCTCCTCCTTAGGTTCAAGCAACCAATCATAAGCCAGAACGGTTCTCAGTTTTCGCTACAATCCAACATCAGATTCAGAAGATAATGACAATCTCTCAGACCCAGGAACTTCATAAAACAGGCTGTGCCGGCCGAAATGATGTTATGTATTTTTATGATTGTCGAGGTGAATGCTTGGGTGTTTGCTGAATATCATTCGTTCTGACACGTGAGATAGGGTATAACCCCCCCCTCCTGAAAATTCTTTTCAAAAGACAGTTAATGTAGAAGATATTAAGATGCCTTAAAACAACCTTAGATTGAATTGTTGTCCTCTTTGTAGTATCAAATGTTTCATTTTATAATTGTAAATATTTAAATAGTACTATTTAAATTCTGAAAGAAATTATGGTCAATTAGATGCAGAAAATATAATTTTATTTTCTGTGTGTTATTGTGTTAATGTGTTATTTTTAATAAGAACCTAGTTTTATATTAAAATGAGACTAATACTTATGAAAACGTTTTGTTGAGAACACATAACAGTTGCTTTCAATTAAACTATTAGAAATTTAATTTAAAGAATTACATAATAATTATCTTAAACAAGTATTAATATTAAAACTTTATTTGTGAGCATATTTACGAAATATTCTATCATTTTGTTCATTGATTGACACTTTAAGAGAATATTTGTTAAGTTGTGGAATCTCTAAAGTTACTGATTTAAACTAAAAGTTAACCAAATTGTATTTAAACTAATTAAAGATATCTTCTTGAGATTCCGAAAGGGGTAAAGGTAATTGAAACACCATGGTGCTTGTTCAGTAAGCATGTTAATAGCAATTTGCATCGACAATTGAAAATAGAACACAACTGTGACGTACCATAGAAACTGAAATGAATAATGTCAGTGATTATGTATTTATGCAAATTCGCTCTTGTCTAAGCATTTCCCGATAGAGATAAATGTGCTTTAGTCATTTGTAATTGCACTTTGCGAGGCCAAACTAACTTCTGAGCAGTCAACGATGCCATTAGAAATGTCAAAACACTTCTACCAACCAATAATGTCTCTTAGAAAGGTGTGTAATACTTTAATTAATGTGGTGTTGCTGGAAATATTTGTCACAGTTTGGTTAGGTTTCTGTTTAAATGTCAGACGGATAAGTCATGTCTTTAAATATACTTATTTTAAGTGATTTAGAAGAAAAGACTTTCGAATTTTAGATTAGAATTTATTTAATTAATTACATCAGCTGCAAATAAATTTTGAAATCTATCATGTTTATATCAAATTGACAATGAGTTGGCATATAATGCGTGAAAAATAGCAGTGTAGATATTTACTTTTATTATTCTCTTCTACAATTTTTATGTATGCATTGAAAACTGATAATGCCAAAATGAGATTTATGATTTTAAAGACACAAAAATATGTAAATTTACTGCTGATCGTGTATTCTTACTACATTCAGATGTATGTTTAAAATTATCATAGTTCACATAACTTTTCTTGTATTAATTATGATAAAATGCAAAAAATAAAAGTTCAATTTAAGTATCTAATAGTTGAATTTTCTATAACTTTATCATTGTGGTGGTGGTAACAAATAGAGTAATTAATTGAATATTTTTAAAAAATGCATGAAAAAACAATGTCTATAAATGTAAAATAATGCAAGAGAAATTACTATAAGTGAATATTGCTTATTAAACTTAAAAAGAGTTTCCTATAAATATATATTTTCCATTGAATACTATATGGTAAATATTCTTTCCTATTCTTAAAAAGAAATATTTAGATACATAAAAATGAATCGCAAATTATAACCTGATATGATGTTCAATTCATTTTATTAAATTTTATTTTAACATATGTTGGACATTCTATAGAAAAAAATGATATGTTGTTACATAAATAACCGGCTACTAGGTTCTCACTTTTCAACATTACAAGAGTAGGAAGTGATGGCATATTATATAGTGGGGCACCCAGTCAGTGTGCCATCATGGCACTAAAAGACTCAAAATATATTTCCGAAATCACGTTATATTTTACATGAAGGAGTTATATATTCTGTCTTATCAAAAGAAATTAAAAACAGTTCAAGAATTTTGAACATACCTTGAGTAGTTAGATACATTCGGACAAACGGTAAAATTCCTTCGTGTTATTAAGGTTATTTAAATAAGGCATTTATCTTTAAATTATAACAAAAACATTTTAAGAAAATTTGCACGTGGTATACAGAATGTTAATTAGTTGACATGTTGTTAAGAAATTTTCTCTTTTCTTAAAAAATAAAACTTTTTCAGTAAATTTTAAATCTCTTACAGTAATATGTTTTCCATTTATAAACTTAGTATGCAACATTATTAAAATTTAATTCCATATCCTATACGTAAATTCTAATTCTTGTTTATTTATAAAACCTTATCTATATGCTAATTTCTAAGAATTACTTAAAACTTAAAAGTATTAGTTAAAAATTAGCATATAGATTAGTTTTATAGTATCTATAGGTTTTATAAGTATTACTTAAAAATAAAGCTTACAGATAGGTATTACTACATAAATATTACTTGATTTTGTTTGAATTACTAATTTGAAAAATATTTATAAAAAATTCTAAACATATTTTTCAAAATTTCCAAATCATAATATGCTGAGTAAATGATTGACATTTAGTTTTCAAACATAAATAATTAAGGATTGAAAATGAAACATATTTATCCCGAAAATCCAAACACTACACACAAATAAATAAATACGATTATAATCATTTCTTATTTTTTTTACAAAGTTAAAATAAAAAAAAAATTGTCTTTATTAAAATACAAAACTTTATACCATTAATTAATAACTAAATTATTAATTATTTAAGTCAATTTTCATTTACCTCTAAAGATAGCTGGTTATAGAGAATATTTAAAAATCACAATTTTAAATAATATTATTAATTCAATATAATTTGTTATGTGATATTTTTATAACTGCATTCTAAAGAAATATAAGCCAATAAAAAGATTATTAGAAATCTTGTATTTAAAAAATGCATTTTCATATGGTATGTTACTTAATAAATCTATATTTTCTATTTTATTATTTTATTTATTTAATAAATAATTAAACTCCATTACTTTTTGCTCTGTTGTACAACGTAAAAACGACATTTTTTTTTTCAAAATACGTACCCATAAATTGAAATAGTTTTCTTTTCTCTTTGATTTTCTAATTTTGTTATACTAAAAAGTTTACCAACATTCTTAACTTTATCGTATTTAAACTCCATCTGCAGCGATTTTAATATTTTAAAGTAAATTTTGAAAGAAATTGTTCAGTGCGAAACAATATTTTAAATGATAAATTTAATAAGATTTGAAAATTCAAAGTATGGTCAAAATAAATGATATATAAAATTTTATTTTTAAATGAGTCAGATAAATAATTTCAGAAGCATATTTATCTGAATATGTAAATAAGGTTAAATGTTTACTTATAAAAATCATATATTTATAAAAATTTACAAATGAATTTTTTTTTCTCAAAATGTGTACTTAAAACAATAATATTACAGAAAGGGTATACCTTTGCAGAACACAAGAACTTTAAGAAAATAGTATGTAAAATTACAAATGAAATTTGTTTTTC
>JAPDSC010004232.1:511-14212 GCA_026290005.1 Latrodectus geometricus | reverse complement strand
CAGAACACAATAACTTTAAGAAAATAGTATGTAAAATTACAAATGAAGTACTTTATTCTATCAATATTAGTGTAACAGAGTAACTCTTTGTATTTAACTTATTGTTTTAATGATCTATAAATATTATTCTGAAACAAAATATTTCTTACTTTAATGGTTAATAGTGTTTGTGGATATAACTATCTGAAAACTGAATTCAAATTAATACTGATTGAAATTTCCTTTAGATTTGGAATATGTTTGCACGATATGAAACAATTTTGACATAAATAATTTCCATCACATTTTGCAAAAAAAAAAAAAAAATATATATATATATTTTACAGTATTTAATTATTTGATTTTAGATTTAATTAACATGTTTGTAAAATCTTATGTTTATTTTCATTATTTATTGAAATTAATGTTCATTTTGAGACTTATATACCGATTATTGTGATTCGGCTTAATGTTACCATTTCTAGATATGCATTGGGGAAATTCATATAATGTTACGTTTTTCATAATTTGTTTTCATACACATTTATTCATTTCATTATAACTATTTCTCTTTTCATGAAACTTTTATCTTCCTAATTAAATAGTTCATCTTATATTTAAATCTTTCATATGTATTTTATTGCAATTATTTTAACACTTGATTACTACTGATATGAAAGAAAATGTTTGACTCAATTTTCTCAAAAAACATTTCAATATTTATTTTTTTTTTTTTTTTTTTGAAATTTTTTCAAAACAATTTCATTTTAGTATTCAGGACTACATAACCTAACATTTCAGTATTTAGGATTCATATTTAAATAGTGTGTTTTACATAATTATACAATTAAATAAATTTTTCCACTTCTTAGAATATTTTATAAATTTCTATTTAAAATCACTTGTTTTAAAAAAATCAACTTATAAATCAATCATCTTACTTCTCAATTCTAAAAAAAAAAATTTTTTTTTATTTATTATTTTTCAGAACAGCATTTAAAAAATTTAACTTATTTCTGAAGTGCAAAATTTTTGAATAAAAAAGTTGTGATATAAAACTTTCTTAGCCTGATAAGAATAAATTTGTATAAAGAAAATAAAACAGGATTAGCCACCTGCTGGCATCCACTTTAATATATTTTCATTGAAATATTTAGTTTTTATTTATTTTTAATTTAGAAAATAAACAAATTATAATAATCTTCTCTTTTTTCAGGATTATTATTTTTGTCTTTAGTTTGTATTTTCAGATAAAGATTATATTCATCTCCTTCGTGTGTGGTATTCATTAAGACATTTTAGGTGTTTTATTTTATTGATAAATGATGCGCAAAATATAAAACTGAGCATTTTTAACGTTATTTTATTTAAAATCAATATTTAAAATAATTCAGTATTTACATTTAAAACAATACTAAATCTTGAAAAATTATGCATTTTGGTATATATAGAAAATAGGTTGTTTTCAGCCAATATATTTTTAAAAAATTATTGCATATGATTTGTGTATGCAGAACAGAAGAGGATTAACCTGCTGGCATGCACTTTCATATATATTCCTTGGAATTTCTTTATGATTTTTTAAAGCTTTTATTCAGTGTTATATATTAATCTTCTTTTTTTAGTATTATCATTTTTATTTTAACTTTCTTTTTCCAGATCTGGCTTATATTAATCTTCTTTGTAATATTCAAAAATACATTTCTCAATCATTTTATTTTATCAATAAATAATGCACGAGATATATAACTTACTTTTTTTTTTTTTCAAATGAAAATTCCTCTAAAATCATTTACCATTTACTGTTAAACAAACATTTACTCAATCTTGAAAACATACCCATTTATAACCAGTTTTGATAAAAGTGCAAAAAATGTTGTTTTTAAGCAATAAATTTTAATAAAATTATTTCATACAAATATGAAGATATATACATATTCTGTTAACAGAAAAGGAATAAATGTAAATAGCATGTATTTCTTGATTTGATTTATAGATAGTTCTGATATTCTAATAAAATTATGATATACTAAAATTTTCCACTAACTCAGTATATAAATTAATGAATACATTAATTGTAACACTTTTTTTTATATACTCATAGCTAGCAAACAAGTATTAATATTAGATATAACTATTTGTTAAAATCAATATTTATCTTCTTGAAATCAGCTTCCATAATCATTATAATGTTATTTAAATTATTCTCGTCTTCATTCACAATGTGTAAAATGATTGATTACCTTAACACCTTCTCTCCCGTATACATATCAACACATTTCTGTGTAACGGGAAATTAACGTGGCAAAGACGGATGGAATATTTCGTTTTAATCACTCTCGCAGAGTGGCAGTGGATCATTTGTTTGTAGAATTTTCCTTGAAATGCATTCATCAAGGTGCGTGGCATATAAAAAAAATTCCAACAGATCTACAATCGATTTGAAAGAGAAATGAAATCTTCATTCAGTATGAAATGGTAACTTTATCCAAAAGAATTGATGATGCTGAGAAATCAATCCATCAATTTTGAAATCGGAATCGGAAACAGAATGCAAAATATAATATTTTACTGAAGTTTTCCAGTCCATTTTGATCGTAGAATGTGAACTAAGAGATAATGTAAATAATGTAATACATTTTTATGTTTTATTTCGAAAATAATTATTAATAATTAATTAATTTAGTTACTTACAAACGTTTTAATTAATTATAAAATTAAGTGCAAATATCTAAATAACTAAAAATTAATGTAAAGTTAAGTAGTCAGTTCTGAGGTTATAAGTAAAGTTTATTCTTAATTTATACCCATGTCAAAACTTAACTGAATGTAACCTTGATCTTATAAAACACTCATAAATTTAAGTAACCTTGTTTAAAAAAAATTACATTAGCAAAAATGTTGAGACAATACCAATTTTCTAAATTCTTTCAAATACATTTGTCGTAACATAATGAAGGACGACAATATTTAATATTTTTCTTTATCCTTTTATTTAAAAGCTATAGCATATTCTCAAACTACATAATAAAAAGAAATTTTAAGATGAGGATCTATGGATTTTCATCAATTCTGTTTGAACATTTTCAAAAACTTTAATAATAGAAGAATGATTCCATTTTTCACTTTCCCAAAATATTTTTACAAATGTGTTTATTTGGACTGAGAATTATTAGTTGTTCTGTCGATAACAATATTTGAATTTTCTTAGCTAAAATTAATTTTAATCGTTTTTGATGTGTCTAAAATCATTGTAATACTTAAACTAACATTTAGATTGCAAGTTTTTTACAAGCATAAAGTTCAACATGTGATATTTTAAATTTTTTAATCCATAATTCCATCACTGTGTATGAGACGTACGACAATTTCGTGTGTAAACTATTCCTGACAAATATTGATTCATTTCCATGATTAACTATTCAATGTTGAGGTCCAGAATACTTAAATACATTGATCTAGGGCTATTTCCTCTTATCTACGATCCTTTTCGTATTGAGGATTTGTAAAAACAATTTTTACACTACAGGACACTAAAATTGCTACAACAGGAAGAAATTCAGATAACAAAATGATATTTATTGGACAAACTAGAAATAACAAGGGATTAAATTTTCAAAAAATTTGGCTGGATAGATCCTGAGAAATGAGTACCCAGAACAACCACCTCTGGCAGTAATAACAGCAGTTATACGCCTGGGCATTGAGTCAAACAGAGATTGGATTGCATGTACAGGTACAGATGCCCATGCAGCTTCAACACGATGTCACAGTTCATCAAACGTAGTGACTGGCGTTTGGTGACGAGAGAGTCACTCGGCAACCATTGTCCAGACGTTTTCTATTGGTGAAAGATCTGGAGAACGTGCTGGCCAGGGCAACAGCCAAACATGTCCCGTATCAAGGAAGGTCCATACAATACCGGCAACATGCGGTCGGGCATTATCGTGCTGAAACGTATGGTTTCGCGGGGTTCAAATAAAGGGTAGAGCCACGGGTTGTAACACACCAGAAATGTAACGTGCACTGTTTAAAGCACCGTCAATGCAAACAAGAGGTGACCGAGACGTGTATCCAATGGCCCCCCATACCATCACGCCATGTGATGGGCCAGTATGAGGATGACGAATGCATGCTGCCAGTGTGCGTTCAGCACGAGGTCGCCAAACACGGATGCGACCATCATGATGCTGTACAGATGACGTCTCACCATTCGTGCGCCCAGGTTCGTCGTTGATCACACCAATGAAGGCGCTCTTGTCTATGAGGCAGTGTCAAGGGAAGCCGCAGCCATGGTCTCCGAGCTGAGAATCCATGCTGCTACAAACGTCGTCGAACTGTTCGTGCAAACACTTGTTGTCAACCAAACGACCCCGTTTCTTTACTGACGGCTCGTAACGTGATTGCACGATCCATTACGGCCATGCTGATAATATGCCTGTCTTCTCGGCTGCTAGTGATAGCTGGCCATTGAGATTCTACATAGCGTTCCGTATTACCGTCCAGAACCCATCGATTCCATATTCTACTAACAGTCACTGGATCTCGACCGACGCGAACAGCAATACTGCGATAAGATAAGCCGCAATCTCAGTACGCTACAATTCAACCTTTATCAAAGTCAGAAACGTGCTGACACGCATTTCTCCTTCTTACATGAGGCATCAAACAACTTTTCACCAGGCATCAACGTTCAAATGCAATTTGTGTATGAAGAACCGGCTGAACAATTTCCTCATTTAAACCCAATGTAGGTGTCGCTACTGGCGCCTGCTTTGTCTGAATGCGCTAAAAAGTTAATCATTTGCATATCACAGCACCTTCCTCCTTTCGTTTAATTTTCACGTCTGTAGCATGTCGTCTTCTTGGTGTAGCAATTTTAATGGCCAGTTGTGTATTTTCGGATATTTATTTTAAAAAGACATTTCTATTTATTTGGGACGAAATTGGTCTAATGGGTTTCAATTCATAGGTTTCTAAACCTACTTGGTGCTTTGATGTTTATTACAGTTTGAAATCCAATTTAAATTGTAAGCCTTGGTTAAACTAACTTTAGAGGCCAAAATGAGTGTTCAGTGATAAATCAAGCAACTTGTCCAGTCAAATTTTTCAATTGTCTTAAAACACAATCGTATAGTTTGTAGACTTTCTGTATTCTCTGACATTGCAAATCCATATTCCATGGAAATTCCTAGTAGTATTTAAAAGTATACAAAATTAGATCTAGGATCAAGACGTTTTTACCATGTACCATTCTTCAGGATAATTCTCATCTTGAAACGTCATGCACAGCGTATGAACCTATCTACTCCTTTATTATGTGACCAAATTTTTTTTTACGAAATTTCAAATCTGATTGTGATAGTTGAATATGAAAATTTGTCACTATGTTTTCTTAACTAACATACAAATGGTCAAAAGCAATTTTTTTCTTTTTTTTTATGTAAAAACTATAATTAAAATAACGAAAAATTTTATCATGCATATTTAAGTCAAGTATTAAACAACACAGTTTTATTATGTCATTTTAATATTTCTGCTTTCAACCATTTAAAATCACATTTACTATTTTCGTATACAGTAAGAGTAACACAACTACTTAAAATAATAGATATACATTATTATTTTACATATTTACAATAATGTATCATAGAAAATGTTAAAATATGAAGAAATGTACTCGTTTAAAATCATTTTCCTAGTTATTCTATGAAATAAATACATGAAATTTAGGAAATATAAATTTTAATTTACAGAATAAGTTTTTTTTCAAAATGTTAACCGTACGATGGTTTCCAAAAGTTAAGAAACAAACTGAAACATATGCAAGCAAATTAGACAAACCTGACCAATAATCTGTATTATGGTATGCGTAATAGGAAACCACAAGAAAAAAATCACACTAAAATGTATATTTGGTAATATCACCATGATCGTAAATTGTCGTGACTTCAAACATGCAAACTATGTCTAAATAATCTTACTCTGTTGTACAATCAACTCAAATAGTGACACAAGCCTGAGAGCAATGTCGCATGTTGCCTATAATGTTGCCAATGAATTTTGGTGGTAGAAATGTCCATTGTTGGCGTAAAGCACTTCTAAGCTTTTGCAGGGTTAGCGAATAGGTTTGGAGGCCAAAATCACAGCACCTAAGATCGTCATCAATATGCTCAAGAAAATTAAGAGTGGAAGAGAATGAAATATATATTAGTTTGGGGAAAAAGTAATCCATTATATTTTCGGTAGACGTCTGTAGTGATCGATATTTCGTCAGGTATATATCAAACAATTTCAGATTTATGCTCGTTGGAAAGGTAACATATGACACTAAAATATCCTCTTGCGGTTTTTTGTTTGATTCATTCAGTTACGAGTACAAGGTTTTAAAAATGGAAGACAACAAACAGAAAATTCGATACATTTTCGTTTTTCTCTTGTAACGGCGAAAAAGATAGCTAGGTGGCTAAAATTGTGAAAGGTGTTTATCGTCCTATATAAGACTGTAACAACCAGTTACGTACAATTTTTGTTTCATCGATTCCGTTCGGGTATTTTTGATGTTAGAGATGCACCTCGCATGTGGATACAGTATCGTCGAAAATGTCAAAAATGATCGAAGTCAAAAATGATCGAAGTTAACCGCATGTCCGAAGTTATCCGCATCGAATATCAAAAATGATCGAAGTTAACCGCATGTCAGCAGTCGCAACGCGCAAGATCGAAAAATCTACATGAAAGCTGTTTTAAACCTTTTTACAAAGCGAATCCAAAAGAAGTTACTTAAGTTCACGTAAAAATAAGAGATTTCTTTTTCCCCAACCTAATATGTTCTTTTTTGAGATACTGTTTCAAGATGCAATCAATTGGTCATTGGTTATTATCTGCTGATAAAATAAAGATAACATCCACTGCACCAACATACAAAGGTGTAATGATACCCAATATGCCATCTCTATAGATCATAGCACTCAGAGCTATATATGATAGCTAGAAAAGAAATGTGTGTCCAAGTAAAGACTCTTCTCTTACATAAATGTCATTTTGTCGTTCGTTACCCGGACGATAACCAGTGTATGCTTCTGTCCATATGTAATTACGAGTATTATTTAATACAAATCGTGACTTATTTACGAATAGCACAGGACTTGTCTGGGAATAGCTCCATTGGTTTGTAGTCCATTTTACATAGTTACGTGTGCAATTGAAACGCTATGGAAGAGGTAAGGAGTACACATAATATCAAACTCCTATCAATCAACCATATATAGTCACGCAACTTTCTGCGTATTGTTGTGACTAATATTGCTCTCTCTGTAGAAGAAAAAAACACAGGTCAAAGGGCGATAGAGATTCAGTTTGTAACGATCAATAAGTTGCAAGTACCTATCATCTGCATATTACCTGAAATTTTAAATCTTGGTACAAATACTTAAAACTTTTTTCCACAACATACAATAGATCATTCAATATTTAGACATTTTTTTTATTCTCAGGTTTACGTTGAGCCTCCTTCGAGTCTATTTATTAGGCTCTATAACGTTACTCCACTGACAGCTCTAATTTACTTGTACACTTATAGTGATTCGAAATTGTTAAAACTATTTACCTTTCCCTGAAAAACTTTACCTTCCAAAATGCCCATTTTAAGCTCTGGAATATTTACGTAAAATGATTGGAATTATACTATCTTTCACATTGATACTAGAAGCAATTTTCTTTTATTTGACACAAATTCAAATTTCAAGTTTTTTTAACATTTTTTTTTGTTTAATTTATAGGGATTTTTCAATTTTCTGCTTACATTTGGAAGAAAAATATATTATGAAATGCTGATATATACAAGAACGTTAGAAAGTAGTGTATCAAGTGATAAAACAATATTAAAGACGAAAACTATTTCAAGACATATATACGTTTGCGTTTTCTAAGAAGTTTTCTAACATGTATTCCTATAATTCTATATTTCTTAAATATAGAATTATAATATTTAATTCTATATTTCCTAAATACAGAATTATAGGAATACCTGTTACAAAACTGATATTATGTGAGAAGATGAAATGATTAAACTTCATATGTAGAATATGATGCTACATTAAAATCTACGAAGTAATAGTTTTCTCCCTCCACACCTAGTATTGTGGATCCTCGACTAACACTTTCGCTATCAGTTTTTGCTTTCACTTACCATTGTCATTATTGTTAAGATGGGTTGCTGTTGTAAAGTTTTTAATGCCTACCACTCATTATAATTCTCTCATAAAACTTTCCATTGAATGGTGGCAGCACTTATAAATAGCAAAGGAAGTAACCCCGGAACTTGCCAAACTCCAGTCACAACAAAGTTACATGCAGAAAGAAATTGGATATTTGCAGCATTCATTTATTCTTGATACAGTCAAAATAATGAATTATTTTACTAATTTAAAATTTGTGTTAATTTATAGAAGTAGATGCTCACATTGAGCTGCTTATAAGAATTAATTACGTAACTTGTTGCTTTACGAGCACTCTTCCAAAAGCCATACAAATTGGGCTTAGACTTATATCTTCAATAGATTTTGAATAATTATAATAACCTTACCTGAGAAGGAAACTTTACCAAAGATCTGTTGAGTTGAATCATAAACACTGATCATTTATTAATCGATTCAGCAGTTAAGAAACATGAAATATGAAGCCCAACTCAAAAATTAAATATGATCTGGATCATCAATGTAGAAAATGAAAATGACGTATATTTATATCAATCAAAACACAAAGATGAGTTTTTTTAATAAGAAAGATAAAGTTATTTAAAAGAAATATTACAATTAAATATTCAAATTCAAATAAATATTAAATATTTCAGAGCAATATTTATCATCGTAAAATTACTGTAAAATATTGGATGCTGAGAAATTAGAAACTTAACAGAATGTCATGAAAGAGTTACAAAAAGCATGATATTCATCACGTCGTGGAAAAAAGAACCATAACATGAAATTTCTTTGAAAATATTTGTACTTTTCAGGATTTTTGTACTTAAAATATTTCTAAAAATTTAATAACAATTTTGCTATTTATTTTTTTGCGTAACATATATTAAACGACCGTAATATCTTTTTTTTGAGAATAAAAACATCCCTGCCAAAGCTCCTTTATGCTTCTCTTAAGATTAAAATATGTGCGACTCTATTGAATATAAAGAAATCTATAACAAATAATATACTTGTCTCAATCCATATCTTCAAGTATAAATTTACTGCTGCATATGATAAATAATAATTTAAAGTCAAAAAGTAGTTATGCATTGAAAATATTATATTCAAGTATAGTAATAATACAAAATTAAGAAAATTATGTCACATGACAAAAGTTTATAAGCATATTTGCTTGCTTATTTATATAAGTCTTCAACAATAAATACAGGGTAAAAATTATTGAACAATAAGAAATTGAACTAAAATTATTAAAAATCTACTGACAGCAGAAACTCTATTCATCAAATAAACGTCATTAAAATACTAGGTTTTAAATTGTGACATATTCGTTTTGCCTGTCATCATTGGGCATGGTGTTTCGCTATTATGGCCGGTAGAAATGTAACAATATCGATGATGTCTCTGATCTTCTAACTGGAAAATTTTATTACATCAACTGTTTGGAAATTATTTAGGTACTCAATTTCTTTACTGTATGCACGCAATAGTACATAATCATATGAGCTCATATCTGGAAAATATTGCGGTCGAGAAATATGCATCTTTGAATACCCCAGAACCAGAACGTCACCTTCTAAGTGTTCCATGAACACATTAAACACTTACTTATCCTGATGGAGTCGATTTTTAATTTGAATGAGTCACATATCTTGTTAAAACCGTGTAGACGAAATTTTAAACAATGGTTCATTTTCCAAAACATTCATGTATAGCTCAGTTGTTATTTTCTACCGTCAATGACTATATCACTGATTTTTCTATGACATCACTACACATACATTTTTTGAGGTATGAATCGTTAAATACATATTTTTAATCCCTAGAATGCGTTAACTTCACTTCATCATAAACCAATCGAAATTAAAGTGGCTTTCTTCACTTAACCAATCTATAGAAGTTTCTGTTTATCAGTTCTCTCAACAATAATGTGGGCAAAATATAACCACTATTGCATGACCATGGTTCTTAAAGACTTTAAGGTTTGAGTTTTGTATTGAAAAGCATGCTGGTCTTGAACAACAATCTGTCGCAAGGCAAGCAGGTCAATTTCCAACTTTGTAGAACTTGTTTCATTGGCTTACTTTGGATAATTTGAAACAATTCGTGGTCTTTTCAATAATTTCAAGTATTTACGCAACAGTTAGACGATGGACACTGCCAATACTGTCATCAATAACAATATCAGACCTGTCAAGCATGCTAATTAAATTCTTGATTGTTAGCACATTTTAGCTGAATGTCTGCAGCTTATACTCAACTGCAGACCTTGTTTGAGCCGTAATCGTTATATTACTGTTCGCATTGAAAGCGCTTAAAAATTATGCAGCCCAAGGAGCGTTTAACTGTATCATTTTCACTTGTAAACAGCCTACAAAAAGAAATTGCATGCATTTACGCATATCACTTCCCATCACATCATCGGACCAATCACGAAGTTTGAAATTCATCACGCAAACCGTTCAAATTTATGACCGTTTAATTACGTATAGTTAAATAATTGTTACACAGTACAATTTAGTAATGTATATAATCAGAAACCTATTGTATACATATCTCAAATTTATTATGTATTAATTTATTCATATAATATAAATATATAGGGAAAATATATTCCAAACTTCTTAACTTAAAAAAACATCTATAAATAAAAATTTTAAGCATATTAATTTTATTTTTATTTGATAGAACAAATCAGATTTAAATTAATTATACTCATACTTCCTGAGAATTACTTTTTTATTTGAATGGCGTTCAAATAACTTCTTTATATAAACTTTCCTTTAATGTTTTAAATATTTTGAAATTCTAAATAAAGAAATAAGAGAATCCTACCCGAACATTAATAGACCACAAATTCTATTTCCATAATTTACAGAATACATGACAGCCATTTATCAAAATGACCCTATTATAGAGCGAATATGCAGCAGAGTTTTGAAAAATGGATATTACATTACTGTGGTGAGGCCCAGTGAATAGGTCATTATCGGAGGAAAAAATCTATGAAATGATCTTGAACAAACAAATGATGCGTTAACCGTTGAATGGGCTTCTGCCTTAAGTTCAAAATAAAGTTACGTTGCTTTATTTTTGGTAAGAAATCTTATAGCATCCCTGAAATAAATTTTTTTTGGGCATTATTCAGCTCACGGTTATGCTAAATTATGCAAAAAATTGCATTTTGGGATGATTACTATTTTATTTACAACATATTTAGTTAACATGAGTAGTCACTAAATCATCACAGTTTCTAAATGTTCCTATTTTCGTGAAAAAAAAATATTTTTTTCAGTTTTGAAGATATGCTATAGTTGAAAATATTGCTTTAGTCACTTTTTGATACTCTGCTATTTTTTACTAATTATTGATTTGTAGAAAAATACAATTAGAATATATATTTCTAGGTCGTACTAAAAATTATATGCTAAATTTCAACACGTAAATTTGTGATTATAAGAAAAACGAAGGAATTTAAATAACTTTGTTAAAATGATTAATTTAAGTATAGAAATATTTTTATACGAAATTTTTCCTTAGTAAATTGAAATTTTGAGAAAGTTTGTGGTCAATTGATTTAGCTCATTTTCTCCGAATATAAGATTATAAAATAAATATCAAAATTTCTGTTATATCTTACAATATGATTAAAGAAAAGAGTTTACAAAAAGATGGAAGTGACTAAACCTTTATAAATCCTTAACGAAACTATCTATGATTAAGCCAAATAAATTTTTTAATTTAAAAAAATAGTTTAAGCAAAATCAGCAATTAAATTTTTAGGATCTTTTAAATAAATTTTATTATGTTTTTCTTAGTGACCATTAATTAATTTATTGTTTAATTGTTAATTTTCTGAGAACATTTGTAAACAGAATTCTTTATACTATTCTGAAGAATTAAATTATTTGAAATAATAAAGATTATAAAGAATTCATTTATTGTTTAATAGTTAATTTTCTGAGAACATTTGTAAACAGAATTCTTTATTCTATTCTGAAGAATTAGATTATTTGAAAATGCACATGCAAATTCCTCTATAAATTCGTGCATTTGTAATTGTTAAACAAAACTTGAAATTTCATGTATTGCGAAATTCCGAATTTAATATTTGAATTCTTCAAGAAGTATAAACAATTAAGGCTTTCGTGCGTTAAATTTTTATTTCACTTTCTTATGTATTCAATAATCTGGTGTAGAAGCATTGTAGTTGTGGGCTCACAGTGAGCTAGTAGTAGGATACCTCTTTTCAGAAAAAAAGTTCACGAGTTCGATTCCAGCAGTTTGTTGGAAGATGATTTTGCGTTTCTGCATGCCCACTTTCTAGGAAGATGCTTGGTATTTTTCCTCCAGCGAGATGTGAGTATGGCCTTTTGTTAATATTGTTACGTGGGAGACGTTAAAATAACATCCAATGTTCACAGTTCATTAGACACTCTACCACTTAATGTTAAATCATAATAATTTGTTTTTTCATTGGCATATATAATCCAAAATCCGATATTATTTCCCCTTTTAATTCAGAGTTGGCTAGTTTGATAATTTCAACATCGAAATTTGCAAATATTTATTTAGAATATAGTGATTTAACTCTATTTTATCATATGAAAATAGAAATGTCTAATTTTGAAGCTTTTAATCTACATTCGAGAAAATTAAAATTTAAATAACATTTTGAAACAAGCATAATTCAGATCAACTTTTTTTATCCCACTTGTTGAACTGCTTTATTAAAATTATTATTAAGTGTATGATATGCATATAAAAATGTAGCACAATAATTTCCTTTAAATTATTATAAGTATGAAATTTAAAATGCTTCAATTTTTAAAATTCAAACAATTTATTTAAAATCTTCAGTTGTGGTTGTTGTCTTGTGTTAGCTAATAAGAATGTCATTTATTCAGTTTCTTCTCACCTGAATTAATTTTAGAATTATTGAAGTATATTTACGTTTTAGCAATTTTAATTGAACATTCAAATGCATCTAAGTGTTGGAATTTTCAAAACCATATTATTGAATTTTCATACATTGATTAGTACACAATGAATAATGAAAAAAAGTAAATCTTCAGGATCATTAATAGCTTGAGTCACTAAAAAACAAATATGATTTCAAGTTTGTGACTCAAAACCATAATAATCATATCAATATCAAGTCTGTGACTCGATATTGATCATTAGAGTTTAGTATCAGAAATGCTTGTAATTGCAAAATGTAAGCAATATGTATTGCAAAAGTGTTGATCTACTTTCGAGTAAAAAATGCAAACAAAACATGTTTTTTTCTTCGTTTACATGAAAAGTATGTTGATATTTATTTATCAAATGCAATATATTTTATCTTCAATAATAAATAAATCCATTTTTTTAAATATATGATTCGGAAAGCAAATACATATACCAAAAACTAAAATAATATTAGTTGAATTCTGACAAAAAAATAAATAAAATAAATTTCTTGTTTACATGGAGATGTTGATCTAGAAACCAGAATGGAATTAAGAAAAAAAAAAAA
>JAPDSC010004215.1:0-14084 GCA_026290005.1 Latrodectus geometricus | reverse complement strand
AGCGAGTTGAAAAACAGGTCTTAACTCTACGAGAGCAGGAACGGGAATGACCTCTTCATTAAAAGCTGAATTATTTAAAACTAAATGGTTTTTTCCCATAAAAAGTTGCTCGAATCATTGATTTAGAGGTTATTTTAAAGACTAAAAATTATGCACACAACAAACTAATAAAATGTTGAGGTGAAACATAGATTCAATTGCCACTCACGCACATTGTTATTAAAATAGAATAGGAAAAAATAGATGCTTATCAAAACAATCGCTCATTGCTAATAAAATTGTCTAACATTTAAATAATTTCAATAGTTTAAAAGAAATGATTTTCATTTTCAATGAACATTCATAATATCAAATAAAATTACATGATATTTTATTATTTACCAATACACTTTTTAATAAATAGCATTGCAGAAAATTTATTTTAAATGTGAAAATAGTACCAGTCTTAACTTAAACTAAAAATATAATTCTTGTCTATTTGAAAAAATTAAAATCTACTAAAATTACTAAAAATTTGCTATTTCAAAAGTTGTACATTCGAAATATTTATTCTCTTTGAAAACTACATTAAAAATATTTACTTTTTTTAAAAACAAAAATTATTGAAAGCGAATAAAATCTTCAGCCAATAGTCAATTAATATTAGAAATGGAATTTGTAAATTAAGTGAACGCATTCAGTTCAATTAAAATGAAAATTCATTTATTTAAAATTAAAAGAAAATGGTAGTAGAGGAAAAACTGCTTAGATATTGTTCTAAAGTTTCAAAATGCTATTCGATGTTTCTTAATAATAAATTTTCAAAAAGAACATAAGAAGAACAAAATGCTTTATTAATCATTTTGTTTGATATAAAAGAACATTAAATTTTACTTCAGACTGCTAAGAAAATTCTGTTCTATTTTTATAAATAGATATAATTCTTAATGGGTAAGATAATAGATAACTTAATTATTGACTTAAGTATCTAGTTGACATAATAATGCCACTCCACGACAAATCCAGTGTTCTTGTGGTTTATCAGTTGGCAGTAGCATGGATATTACAAAATTAGTAGAATGTCCAGTGGTGGATAAAATTCCTCTTCGTTCACTAGTTTTATAAACAGGACACAAATAAGTATTTTTTTCAACAAAATCCGTTTTACTGAGTGGTTTTATCCATACCTGTAAATATTTTTAGTATAAAATATTTCATATTAACAAGAAACCCAATATAGAAGAATTATAATTATATGTGACATTTAACTGATATTATATTTTATTCAACATAGTAGTGAGAGAATATTATTTGCTTTTTTTTTAAAATTAAAATGAGTATTATAAATGTAACTTCCCAGATCTTTACAAGGGAATATGTTAAGTTAAATATTTAAATTTTATATTGTTCACAAAATGATTCAATAACTGAATCACCAAACAAAGTATAATGGCAACTAATATAAGTATAAATTGAACACTACCACAGATGTTTTAATTTTAATAACAATGTTTTGTAATATGATTTGTTTTATTGAATACAATATTCACATTAATATTTGATTGGATACATTATTCAGATTCAATATTTTTTTAGATAATGTAAATTATTAACTTCTATAATCTATATAATAGAATAGGTAAACACTAAGCAAATTTACTCATTTTTACAAAAATTGATAATTTAAATTATGTTGGACATGCTAAAAGATATTACATTCAATAAAATACTCATGAATTTGAAGTTTTGATATTTAAATAAATTTTTATTTTGGGATTATTATTACTTTCTCTACCCTGGAAATAGTTTAAAATACAAAAGAAAAACATGTGAGTGCTCCCTAAGATTTGTGTTTAAGTTACACATTTATTGTATTTTATAAACTAATATGTAAGTTACAGATGATTTAAATAACTAAAACAGAATAATTATGATATAATCATGAGAAATTATGTTTCAAAATATAAATAGTTGAAATTTAAATGAAAATCAGATTTCATAAAGTTCTGTTGGAAAAACAATATATTTTATGTCTAAAATATCATTCATTTGAATAACAATAAAATATTTAACTTAATAAAAATCTACCCAGAGATAAAAATCTAAAAAAGATTATAGCTCATATTTTTAATAATAAAATAAAAATTGAGATTCTTTTAAAAGTGTGTTGAGTATAAATTTACAAGTGCTTCATATAAATAGTAAGATTTTTTGCATTATATATATATATATATATATATATATATATATATATATATATATAATATCAGAAAACTGTCACAATATAGTGTAAAAAGAAAAATGTGTAAAATCACTTTGTCATTACACACAACATTAAAACTTTCCTAGAACCAACTAAATAAAACTATGGCATTTATATTATAATATTTACTTTTTGAGTATCTATTATTTCTTAAATTCTTATGATGAATATTTAATTAAAATCACTGCAAATATTTCATTAAAATTATTACGATGAAAAATATGAAAAAAAATTAATTTTAGGAATTGTACTTACCACAGGCAAACTGTCATATAGAACTTTAGACAATGACTCTCCCAAAAGCCATGTTTTGTGGTCAAATCGTGCACCATCCAAAAATAAACCTCTAACATAAACTCCTGATAAAAATATAGAAAAAAGGATATTTTTATTTTTTTTATCAAAATGACTAAATTTGTAGATTTAACTGTAGGAAAAATCTGAGGCAATATTAGAATCGATAAATTTCGTGATTTGTAATTACCTAGTGATGTTACTTTCTTAATTTGTAAAATCAAAGTAAATTTACTGATGATGCAAGCAAAATTTAACTTATAACAGCAATTTTATTCAATGAAATATAATAACGCTATTGATTTAGATAATCAAAAATTATTAAATATGAAAGGCACACTTATAAAATTTACATCTCAATCAAATACTTATTTACGTATACAAAAAATTAGAATGTAAATTCACAAATTCATTTATGAAAATTATTCTTATTAGGAACAGAAATTGTAAATTTGGAGTAAAAATATTTGCTTTGAGTACAAAATAATATTGTTTTGAAATGTGATGAAATAGATTTCATATTAAAAAAAATATTAATACATAACTTATAATGATATAATTAAGCTACTTCTCTAAAGCTTTTATTAAATATCCTTCAAGTTAGTTATGATTTCAGTTCTACAAACTTGAATACATAATAAAAATACACATTCATAGGCATTTTACAAACAGGTAAATAATATTTACTTTAATTTTCAAATGAAATAAAATGCTGAAAATTAAAATCTATTTTACGAATTTTGTGTTATTCATTAGTTGAAATTACAATTTTCATTGCCATGGAAAGTCATTTAAATATATTTTTAACTATAATTTAAAAATAATGAAATGAATTATTTACATTTCCAAAAAAATATTAATTGATATAGCTGATATTATTCCTAAATTTACAGCACACAATAAATTTAGAATGATTTATAAAACTAAACTTTATTTTTTAGACAATTTCTCTCAAAGTTATTTTACAATAAAATGTCTAATATTATTTTATTTAAAAATGTTCTTGATTACATTTGTCAAAATTTTATAACTCAATACATAAGATTATAAATAATTTATATAGCTTAATATGTGTACACATTTGTTTATTTATGTTATGTTATACAAAATATTCACAATGTGTATAAACATTTAACTAGATAATCTGATAGGCTCACTCTTTCTCTAAAATGTATTTAAAAATAATAGAGGAAATGAAAAAAATGAAATACTTCTAAAACATAACATAATTAAATTTATATTTATCCATCTACATATAATATATAGAGAAAATATGGAGCTATTCATTTTCCCAATAAACTTTTAAAAAGATACTTGATAGGAGTAAGTAACTCATACAAACAAAAGCATTATGAAACCAAAGATAGTCAACCTTTCATATTTCTATTGACATGACAGCCCATTACAGGACAAGCCTTTCCTCAAAGTTTCTTCTAATCCATTTTCTTTGCCAGGGTACTTCAGTAGGTAAATGATCTTAGAGTTCATCAACAGTTTGCCCATCTTAATCTGGACCCTTCCCTAATTCAAATACCCACTAGTTTGTACTTGGAAGATCCTAAATGTCGTGATGAAGGGATTCATACGGAGGATGTGGCCAATAGATTTTATATAATTAACTTTAGTATATTTAATTTTGAGCCTCCTCATATTTCCTGTACAATTCAAGGTTGTATCTATATCACTTTTTTTATGTTTAACACTCATTTTAGTATTTTTGTTAGAAAAAGTTTCAAACAGCGCAAGTTCCACAGTAAGAGTTATTAAGAAGTTATGAAAGAGTTATTAAAAGTTTATAAAATTTGATGTCACTTTATAATTTAAAATATATAACAATTATTTACAAACTGACTTAAATTGTATTAATTTAATTGACTTTTTTACGTTAAATTTGCTAATCTATTATAGCTAAATTTGCACTGTTTGATTTTTCTGCTACTACCGACCATGGAAACTGAAACAACTACCAGAGGGCGATAAGAATCAGAATCTGACTTAAATTTTTAAATAATAAACTTCTTAATTATATTAAAAATATATATTAAGAAGTTTTTTATTTGATTATGTATATTACATAAATTAAAGAAATTTCTAAATGAACATGTTCTTTTTTATACAAATGAAAAGCATTAATTTTTTTTTATTTATTTTAAAATACAAAAATGTTACTATACTACAATAGCTAATCGAATATTGTTAGTACATAATTTATTTTTTACTTAATATTTTTAAACGTTAACATTTAAAAGTGTGTGCATTCTAGTATGATAAATTTAATACCTTAATTATTCTCTAAAAATGTGCTAGTTAAAACTTGGTCATTTTTAAACTTATTTTGATGTACTATTCATTTTTAAGAATAAAAAAAAATGAACTTATTATTTCAATTGCTTTTTCACCTGTTGACTGAAATAAGAGTTTTAAAAAATTGACTCCAAGAGAAATAAATGAAATTAATTTTTCCATACAGTGATTTATTAAAACTCTGAATAATTCAAGTTTAAGTAGTAGATAAAATACAAATTCAAAGCGCAATTTTTTGTGAAATTTCGGAACATTTTTGGAGATTTAGTTAAATTTATCAATCATATTTTGTTATCAATAATTAATATTAAGTGCTTCTTATTGCAATAAAATAATATTTACAAATTTTAATAATTACATTATTTTAAAAAAATGGTTGAATTACACATTAAAACACTGATAAACAAAATGTAACAAGTAAGTATCTTGAAATACTTTACAAAATCTATACATATTACAAGTTCAATAAATAATTATTATTGATAAATAATAAATTCATCTGTTGTACATATTACAGTGAGAAAAGAAAAACTTTACTTAACATGAAATATAATAAGTGTAAAATAATAAAAAATTTACCATCAGATGGTGGTTCTTCATAAGGTTTATCCTCAATTATTTCATAATCAAAAACAAGAAGATCCACTGGTATTGTATACTTTCTTGCATAATTTTGCTGACTTCCAGTCAGAAATGCTTGAGTAAAGTAGAAACCAGATATCCAAAACACAGTAGGTGGACCATTATCATACCAATCCTATCAAAAAATAATTATGTTAATTATCTATGTAGTTATTAATCTTAACTTGATTAACTATCAGATAATACTTTCTGATAATCAACTTAAGATTAATTTTGAGCAGTAATAATGAAACTTAATTGAGTTTAGAAAGAACAGCTCCAACAATGTCTAAGAACTATTTTAAAAAGCTTAAAATCTCTTACCTGTAAAAATTTTAATCTTTGCAAAAAGTCTGCTATATAACTTCCAAGTGGTTTCAGAGATGGATAAGATTTGCTCATCCACATATCTGGGATTTTGCTTTGCAGGATACTACTAACTACTTGTTCCAACTCAGACGACATGACTACTAAACCCTAATAACATATAAATGCAGAAAGATTCAAATCAAGCGAAAATTCAGACAAAATTGCAGTGCATACTGAAATCCTACATTTGATGAATAATTTTATTTAAAATTTTTTAACCTTGTACATAAATTTTATTAATAATTAGAAATAATTTTAAATTTTATTTAAATTAATATATTTTCTAGGCTTGATTGAATATTAAAATTCAACATTTTTATGTCCACATGATTATTTATCCACACGAAGACATTTTATTTGAAAGTTCAGGTCACAAACTCTCCCATTAATGCTAATAAGATGTATGCTTTTTTAGTCGCTCCAAGTTTTGTTTTGATTTTTATTTATTATGACAGTTTTAATTTTCCTCTAAAGTTGCATGGGTTTTTATTGATGAATACTAGAACAAAATGAATTTTATTCAAGGTATTTACATGTGCGCAGTTTTTTGTACTAAAATGATATAAACTTTTTGTATTGAGATTTCCCTATTTAGTTAGTTTATTTTTTTTCAAAAGAACATTCAGTTTAATAATAATTTAGTTTACAAAAGAACATTAACTCATTAGCTAAGTGATGTTATATGTAGTTACATTGAAAATCGTACAGAACATTCATTATATATTGTCACTAATTCCTAAATTATAGTTGTTGTCATTCAAAACTTACAGTAAGAGATTTGGCAGACATCCTCAGATAAATGATTAATATATTAATTTAAAGAAATGTAAACAAATTATCCTAATAATCAGAATTTTAATAATTAAAACTATGCAAATTTTAAAATCTATGCTAATTAACATTGAAATTTAATGTGTTTACAATATACTGCAAAAATTATAAGAAATTTAATGTGTTTATAATATACTGCAAATTTTATTATTCATGACAAAATTTAAAGCTGTTCTCAACTATAGAAAAAAAATAATGATTGAATTATCATAAGGAAATAAAAATCAAAAGCTAGCTTTCCAAAGCATAAAATTAAATTTGAACAAAAATGGTATTTTGATTCATTTTATTTAGTTTTAATACCTTGATAGCTTTTATGGTGTTGACCAAAGATGACCTTATAGTAGTAAGTAAAACATTAAATCTCCCCATTTCTTGAACTAATACAGTGTTCATACTTTGTTCATACATAGTAGGATATTTTTGAAGGGCTAAAATTAAGTCAAAATCTTCTGGAAGACGATCTAAAATGTCAGAGGCAACATGGTTAACAATATCTTCTGACGATTGAGCACTACCTCCAGTAACTCGAGCCTATAATATGACAATTGCTTTATAAATATTAGCAGCTGGTTTTATAAAAAAAAATTATAATGATAAACACATAGTTTATATAAACAAATAAATAAATTGCAAAAACCTTAATGAAATTATCATCATACAATAGTGGCTAAATATATTAATTGTATTTTCATACTAAAATAAAATAACCTTATATTAATAAAAAACTATTGACACATGACTGAAAAACGTTAAATAAATTACTTATTACAGTTAATAATGGTAAATAGCCTGAAAAAAACTGAATGCATATGAAGACTGTAGCTTGAAAAAATTATAATGATTAATAATAATAATAATAAAGTAGAGATAAAGTAGGCTATGATAACACCTAAATATTTTAAAATTTTTATGTTTTTCATAATGCTTCTTATAAAATGCTACTATAAGAAACATTATGAAAAACAAAGATTAATAACAAATCTTTAAGATGATATTTATATTATAAGAGTATAATAAATACTGCATCCATATAAGAATAATGAGTTAAAAACAAAATGACTAATGAGCATATATATATACTATTACGATTATTACTAATCATATACAAATATAATATTTATTAGATAAATATATTATACTATATTAAGTGATTAAAAATTTCAAAACATTTAGAAGCATAGATTTTGAGACACCAGAATACAAAATATACTCTTCTGACAGCAACTGCAGCATTTGTACACTTTTGGCATGAAGTTAATAGAGATTGACAGAACAAACATGATACCACATTTAATCGATTATATTGATTGGTATATGGTGACAAATGGTAGCTCAGTAACCATAGATAGGATGTTTTCTGCTGATGAGAGATCTTGAGGACGTGCTTGCCAATGAAAAGGATGAACATTTTCTCTGTTAAAAAAGGTATTACTTATCAAAAACATACATTTTGTGCATTAAAGACAAATATTTTCTATATAAGGTACAGATGCGATTGTACTTTATTCTATTGCAATTTCCAGAACTCCAAGTAAAGAATATATCTCCTGAATTTAATAGAAAAATGTAATGGCCATTATTTAAATTGCCCTCGATCTGACAAAGAGGTAATTAAGAAGTGACAACAATTATATCCCATACCGTCACTCTAAATGGTGAGATTGTATGTCCAAAGCATGCTGAAAATGTGCATTCTCAATGAGGTTGCCAAACATGGATGTGACTATCACGATATTGAGAACAGAACCTATATTTGTTTGAAAAATGATATCACGTCAATCTTGCATCTGGGTCCGCCATTAATCACATTACTAAAGGTCCTCTTATCTATTATGTAGCTTCAAGGGTCCCCTGCCATGTTTGCCAGACCGACAGTCAATGTTGCCACATACATTAAATTGTTCATGACCACTTTGCAACTGGCCCCATTTGTTTAACTCAGTGATTGGGATGTGGCTATATAATCCATTAAGGTCATGTGAGTAACATGCTTGTATTCTGGGCTGTTAGTTATATTTGGTTGCTGAGGTCCAGCTTTGTATCTATATGACTATCCTAATCATACTGATATCTTATTCTGCAGACAACAATATAAGAAACTGTAATGCAATACAATAAATCACAATTCTGGAGGGTACATCTTAATTTTTATCAATGTCATAAATTCACTGGTAGATACTTAATCTTTATACATGTTTCATCCCATTTCTGACAGGCAACAAATTTAAAATACAATTTAAATAAGAAATAACTGCTATACAATATGTTATATTATTAGTATTATTACTACTATCTATTTTACATGAAAGCATTGAAAATCTTATTATTTATATATCACAGCATCTTTCTGCTGTCTTAATTTCATGTATTTTTATAAGTGAATAGTTGTTGAATTAATGCTTTTACTTTTTTGTATAGTTTTTATTTTGTATACTTTATTTCATAAAACTGTTTAATTACTAATTTTATTAAATATTTAAAGATAACAGCCAGCCAGTGAAATTACACATATAAGTTTAAATATGTGAAAAGTTTAAAAATATCAAATGATTTATTTAACTTTTTTCTTATTATACAGTTTACATTTTCTTATTTATTTGCGTAACATGGTACTGTCATTTTTTAAATCCATATACAGGTTTTCCTATTTATGTGAACAATACAAATTAATATAATTTTTAATGGAACTATAATCCATAAATTTTCAAAGATTGATTTTTTTATGGATTATAATTCCATTAAAAGCATCACTTGCATTGAATAAAATATGACTAAGAAAAATAACTTATTTACATAGGAACTATATGCTAATAGTTTTAAACATAGTTCTAGTCATAAATAAGCCCTTAAATCGAAAATTTTTTAAAGAATTATTTTTCATATAATAGGAAACATAATGATGCAAGAGTACATTTATTTTCTGTGCATGTAAGGATGTTTAGTTTTATGATTCAAATTACTTAATTTATCACTATTTTAAATTTGCAATTCAATATTTGTACAATTTAAAATTTGAATACCTTTCAAAAATAATAATTTGATTTATTCTGAATACACAAACCAAAATATTTTGAAATATTTCAGGTTAATGAGAATTTTCCTTAAAGTATTGTTAGATCGATATGAAATATTTTTCATATCACATTTGTGAGGACAGACAAAAAGTTAGCATTAGGGATTCATTTAGCATTATGTTTTTAGCATAAAGTTAGTATTATGATAGAAAATTTAGTTTTCAAAATAAAAAGCAAACCTTGTAAAGCATTGTAACATATTACATTTATAGTTTATGGAAAAAATTGAATGTAGCGAATTTTGTTTCAGATTATGAGTTCTGTTTAAAGGAAAATTGTTTTGCTGAATCAATTATTTTTTTGTTATTAATTCTGTTCCCAAAACTAGGGAGAACCAAAAACCTTTTCAGTGGAAACCTTACATTAATAAATAAAAATTAAATGTAATAATTATAAAACAAATCGAATCTGATAATAAAGATTTGTATACATTAAAATTAAAGACTTTTAAGTCATATAAGCTTAATACATTGCACAAAAACAAAAAAAAAAAAAAAAAAAAAAAAAAGAAAAGAAAATAGAGTGTTTAAATTTTATAAAAATTATAAATTTTGTGAGCCTAGTTAGAGCTTCAAAGTAAAAATATTAACTTCATAATTATTTATAATAATTTTTTTTACTATGAAATACTCAGTTTAAATAATTTTTACATTACATAATGTGAAAATTTTCAGGTTACATTAGAATATGAAAATTAGTACAAACAGGAAAACATACTTGTTAAAAAATAATTAGAAATTATTATATCATGAACAAAATTTTTTTAAATTTGAAAATTTATTTTACTTAAAAATATTTTCATTTAAAATAAAACAAGAAATTTATAAAAAAATATTTATTACTTGAAAAATGCAACAGATATATGAAAAATGTATTTTATTTGATAACAAATGGCACCACAGCTTAAGCATTGCATAAATTTATTTTTTGTTTAATAAAAATAGTTATTCTTTAGTTTTTATTAAAGAATATAAAAGAAATAGTCTCCTGAATTTTTGTGAAGATTTCATGTGAATCCTTATATATTTTTATAACTATCAGAAACATTTAAGAAATTGTTTAGTAGCATAGTTGCAGAAGAAATAAAGTATTTTTATATATGATAATATAGTATATATAATATGATTTTATAAAGCAAAATATTCCCTTTTTTATGAGGTATTTTTCACACATTTAAAAAATAATTATTTTATTAAACTTATTTCAATATAGGATTATTCTAAGCAGTGTGGAAAATATCAGCATTTAAAATAGGAAATATATCAGCGAAAAGAACCATCTACAATTAATAAAAATGTATGAGAAATTGTAATAGATTACTTACTTGTGTAAGTAGAATGCTGTCAAAAAGTAAATTAGTTTCTTGTTGGTCTTTGGTAATTTCTGCATTAGGATGCATACCAAAAACATCTGGTTTTGCAATAAGTGGTAAAGAGTTAGTATAATCTAAGTATGATTGATACTGAAAGAGAAGTAAGAAATTATTTCAGCTTATGATATAGAGTAGAAATATATCGCGTTTATGATTGTTAAAAAAGTTTATAAATATTTATGTTATAAAATATTTTGATACTATTGTTCTTCAAATAAGCTTAATAAAAATAATTCAATCATAATAGCCCACCAAAAAATTAAAAACTTAAATTGTGAAATATGTAAGACAAAAACTTCATTTTTACAATTGAAAATAAATTAATTAAAAAAATAGATATACACATGAAAACAACATTAACTAAAGATTTCCTAAAAATCTATATGTTACCATAATCAGCTTTATACTTTAAATTTTTTAACTTAAAAGTAATTTAATGGAAGAATCAAAAAATGAACAGCAAATAATGTTGCAGTTGGACTTTGTCTGCAAATAATTACTTCGATACAACAAACAGAAGTTTGACTTTGGAATATTTATTTAAATATTCATTGGGAACATTGCGGCAGCATCCGAATATTATTAATTTACATCCAAAAAGGAAAAATGCTAAGTGCAAGAAATCAGTATCTTAATATATCTCAATCTCCTTCTGGTCCATTTAGTTGCAATTCAGCCAAAATAAAATTTCGTGGGGAATGCTATGTTGCCATAGTACTCCCCTCCCAATGCAAAGCACCTCTAAGAATATTGTGGATTAATTCTAACATGACAGAGTGAGCACGTGGTATAAGCTGTTGGTTTCTGAGCCTTTGGAGAAGAACTTTCAGAAGATGCATCTCCCTGAAATTACGGAAGATCAGATGATTTGCCAAATAAACTGTCACTCACTGAATGCATGAGGGTAAACACTGGTCTCAACATGACCACATCAACAGTTGTTCGACGACCATTCATGTCCAAAGTGAAAGTTTATTCTTACTACGAAAACACTTAAAAAATTACTTTATTATTTTAAAATATACATAAACTCTTAGTTTTTGATATGGTAAGGAAAAAGAATTTCAATTACTGTTCCATCAGGTGGTGCATAGTATATGCCAGCTGAATCAAAGTAATAACCATCAGATGTAACAGTCTCTATGCAGTAGAATTTTTTTAGAAGAGTATTAAGTGTGCGACGATCCCAGTCATCAGTCACTCTTCCTCCATAATTGCATTCTCCAGTTAAATATCTTAGAGCATCGAATGGAATATCATCCTAATAAAATATCAGTATTATTTTTATTTTTTTATTATTAAGTATTAAATTAATATTTATTTATAAAAATTCAGAGAGCGAGTTAATTGAATATCTTTTATATAAAATAAAACAACAACATAATAAATTTTGAGGGAATGAAATTTGAGCACAATATACATAAATTTCACAAAATAAGTGGAAAAAGTTTGATCATGCTGCTTATTTCTGAAAAATGTAAATTTGCTATTGCCTGACTACTAAAATGAGAAAATTTTTACTAGGCTACAAAATTTCTCCATGTACATTTTTAATGAACTATTCCTACTAAATAGGGACAAAAGCACCGCGATAAATAGCGTCAAATTTACATATGCTATAATTAATTATTAATACTAAGCTAAACATTTATGAAAACATATGATTAATTTAAATAGCTAATATCACTTACTAAACCTTTAGGAGAAAATTTAATACAATGAAAATACTTTTATAAAAACTAATAAATTCAAAATTAAAATTCTAAATTTTATAATAAAAATCAGATAAAAGAAAATGCAATTTTATCTTAGAATTATTTCAATGTTTCCATTAATTAATTCCTGATTATATGTTTGAAAATATCTTCTTATTTATCTATTACACTACATCTATAGAATATAAATAATTTGCAAACATAAAATAAAATTTGAGGAAAAGTCAGAGATTCTGAAATAACCTCTACATAATACATTATAATTTTTAATATATTCATAAAATGCACATTTATGAAGCTATAATTTAATAAGTTTTGACAGATAATCTGTTTGATATATACCAGGAATGCAATTAGAAAAAAATATCATTATTAGAGTACAGATTATTATGTAAACAAATTTATCCAATTTAAGTCAGTATTTTACAACCACAAACCAAGGATTTTATTAAAATGGGAATCGTGTTCAAATTTTATGATGATGAAATGACAGAATTTCATTAATTTCTTTTCAACATATAATATTCCAAATACAATTTGTCAAAAAGTGTAAGGAATACAATCAAAATCAATAGCTTTAATTCCTATTAATAATTTTATTCCTAAAAAGAGTTTATTCTTTTGAGATTCACAAGAGTAGATCTTATGTTGAAACTCAATGGTGCATCCTTTTTATAAATGTGGCATTAAATAGAGATTTTAAAATAACAATAATGAGACTTAGATTGATTGAAATATTTTCCCACACAGGCAAAATTTGTAATAAAAAATTCTCATTTCTTTTTATTCTTTTTATAGCATCATTATATGAATTCAACTAAATAGAAGTATTTTTTTTTAAAAGTTATTAATAATTTTGATGGTGATCTTTTGAAAAAGAAATTTTTGTTATTGACAAAACTATTTTTTCTTAAATTTATAATTAATCCAATTGCAGATGGTAAAAATTGATAGTTCTATTCGTTTTCAGGGAGGTTAATGGTTTAATTTTCTTTTAATTCACCCTTTAATTTGAATCAGATATTATCCAGGACTTCAATGATTGTCAGAATTTTTTTTTAATTTGGAAAATTTACCTTAATTTCTACTTTTTATTTGTTTTTATATTTTAAAGCATTTGCAAACTATTTCTACTGAACACCTACTGTAATGGGCAAAAAAGACACTCCTAGAATAATAAGGTTAGCATACGGCAGCCTTTCCAATTAAAATAACTAGGCTTGAAACTAGTAAGATTAGTTGGTAATTAGGGAAATATC
>JAPDSC010004214.1:41271-54512 GCA_026290005.1 Latrodectus geometricus | reverse complement strand
TTTTAATTGGATAAAAAATAGAAGATATTAAGAAACAATATTGGAAAGCTTTTAAACCAAACATTTTTTTTTCTTGCATTTAATTTTAAACCCAAACATATAGACTTTAATATTTTCTTGTCTTATATTAGTAAGTTTTAGAGTTAGTAAATCTCTAAAATTTACTTATCATGATAGAGATGTGATGAAAATTCCACTAGTTATTATTTTTACAATAAAAACTAGTGGAATTTTCATCACACCTCTATCATGATAAGTAAGTTTTAAAGAATTTACACAAATTAAAGAAGATATACAGCAGATGGTCGTTTTTACAAACTTGTAGGTACAGGTAAAGTAGTTCTTAGAATCAGAAATTCGTTATAAAGGAAAATACGTGTTAGATTTTGATACATTTTAACCAAACTATTTCCTTTCTTATAAATACAGTACTATTTGAAAAATTATTCTGTATGCATTAACAATTTTTAAATAAGAAATCTATGTAAACTAAAATTTATACTTTTAAATCAATTCTTGCTTCCCTTTTATTGAGGAAAAATATAGAAAAGTAATCAATTACTTTGTTTCCAAATTACATTTTTAAAACATATTTTTCCAATATAAAAAAGCATTATACTTTTGTTTGTCTCAAAAATAATCTTACTCTTATTATCAGTCAATAATCTGCTTGTTTTGTAGAGAGGTTTCCATATTATACCAATTTCCCTTTGTTTGCTATGTTTTTTTTCATTCTCATTCACAATGTTTTCAATAATTTAATACACCTTATGTGCAAATTACAAGTGAGTCCCAATTCAAAAAGTTCTGAGATTAGATTTTGGGCAGAAATGGTTTCTTCAGTTACAGTTACTTCTTTCTTTATTTATTTTTTTTAAGTAAAAACTGCATATCAAAATGAGAAAGAGATCATTTCTTCTGCAATAGCATTCCAAGCATAGATTGAAAGTGCACTCACTGAATGCAATTTTATAAGGCAATTCTAAGCCATGATCACTCATTCAAAAAATAATTTTCAATATTTGATTTGAAGCTACTGATTATACTTTGATGCATGTTCTGTAAAATGGGAATTTGATTAAGAGAGAAAAATTATGTAAAAACATCCAAAATTTCAATATAATCAATGCAATAATCAGAATATGGTTTACGACTCTCCAATAAAATAATCAATACAAATTTCTCAAGCATAAAATAAAATAAAAAAAATCAAATGCTAAAAGTAAATGCAAACGAAAAATCATGAAAAGGAATTCATAAGAAAGACTGTTACAAATTTTATTCCATTAAGTGTAATAAAAGCACACAAAGCTTTATTTTATCAAATAATCAATATAATGAATAAGTTATCAATTATTCAAAATAATACCATAACTAAATTAAAAAACTATGAAGAAATGCAACAAAATAGGAAATTTTTTTTTTAAATATTGCTTTGAAATTTTATTTAAATTAGTATTGAAATAAAACTACCATGTGTGACATATTGTTTTAGGTAAGCAGAAACTTTTTATTTTAGTTAATTTAAAAAATATAGCATTTAATATAATACTATTGACGACAAAGAAAAACTTTCTGTGTATTTTAATAGCAAACTTAGAGTTTCTCACAATATATTTTTCAATTGAAAATTAATCAAAGGATAAAAATTTGATATAAGAAATATTTACAAGAAATATATTAAATAATATTTGCATTATCCAGAAACATATAAAAGAAAATAAATATTTACAAGAACCAGGTGCACAAAAATGGGTAATATGTAGTCATCTGGACAATATGCATCTATTTAAAATACTAAGCAAATTCTTCATAAAATGTGCAAATGCAATTTAGAATTTGCATCAAAATACTTTTTAGCTGAAAATAAAAAAATACTAAAAATGCAGTTAACTTTGTTGAAATTTTTCTTAATATATTTTTTATCATATAAATTAATCATGGAAGACGAAGCTGCATTTATATAAAGAGCTAAATGATATCAGTGATACAACAAGAAAGAGAATACAAATTAAACTATTATATACAATAACATTAAACATTTCTAAAAATCTCATTTTGGATAACAAAATCACAAGTAGTTTAATAAATGGTTAACTGAGGAAAATTACAATTTTTAAACCAGTATGAATACAGAAATAATATTTGCTGAAACGATTAAATTGAATGATACAGCAGTTATTGCATGAGAAATAAAATAATTGACAAGTGAATATAAAAGCAAGGAAAGTAATCATGTTAACAGATAAAAATTGTCACCAAAGTTTCCAAATAATTATTTTAGCACCAGCTTGTTTAATATAAAAATGATAAAATAAGAAGACTATCTTAAAAATCTAGATAAATTGAATGACCAAACATACAAATAAATTTTTACTTGCAACAATTTAATACAAATTTAATGGTAATGGAAATACATCACATCATTCTACCCACATAACACATTTAACAATTAGTGAATGAGATTACATCTCCAATAACATTAAAAACACCAAATTATGCATATGAAGCAAAATATTACATTAACTGATTAAAATTGATTTAGAAATATTAATATTTATATATTTTATTACAATTCAAATAAAGAGATTAATTATAAAGCTAAAACAAAATGAGAAAATACATGTATTTGTAAAGGTGTTCTGAATTGATATATATATAACTTCATTAAAAAAAGGAATTTTTAAAATTGCTTAAATTTTGCTACAAAAATACTTTATTTCATTACAAAAAGAAAATTCTAAATTTTAAAGCAATTTTTTTTAAAAAGATGTAAATAAGTTGTTGATATGTATCTAAAATTATATTGATATTTTGCACTCTATTATTGTTTTCTTTCATTTGGAAACCATTTATTCAATCATTAAATTTTTAATTTTTAAGTTATAAGTCATGTAAAATACTTTCTTACAGCATATTCATAATAAAAATAATTTTCATTCGTAAATAATTTGATAAAACAAAAATAAACTCATGAAAGTAAACAAAAGAAATAAGAAAGTAAAATGATTTTTTTTACATCATCAATTTTAAACATTCTCAGATATTTTCTGCAAAGTTTAAAAATTATACATTTTCTGCATTTGCCAACTAAAATTATGAGCGAAAATATTTAGAATTCTCAGAAATGAAAAAATTTCATGGTCTTCTTACAAATACTTTATGTAATGTTTTCTTACTCACCAATAACAAGCATAATTTAATTCATAACATTTTTTAATTACAGAGTATAAGGAAATACAGTATAATTTAACTAGATATTCCTAATGGATTTTATTAATAAATAAAGGCAAAATTATTTGTTGACCAAATTAATAAAATGTCAGAAAATGCTTTAAATTGTTAAAATAATGGTTAAAATTTGTTAATCTATTACAATTCTTTTTTAATAAAAAACAAAACATTAATTTTCACAATTAAAAATGAATTTTTGGAAGTAACTCCAGAATTTCAATTTAATTAAATTAAATTTATTAAAAATATATAACCTTTGAATAGTAAGAAGCTCTTACTTTACAGTACAGACATTTTTTTTCAATGATTATCCTAATATGTAATATTGGGGGTTAATTACTAAGGATAAAAGTAACAAAAGCATAAGTGGAAACTTTAATATTATTCCAGAATATTCTTTATGGAGTATAAACAATTTATTTTTTCATACTTTTTTCACCATCTCAAATTAAAATAAAGGTAACAAAATATGAAAACTAGTAATATGAAAAATAAAATTTAATGGGAAACATTTATAAAAATGATTAAGAAACTCTTCAAAAAGGAAACATAAAATATATAAAACAGTACATTAATATAAACTATTCTATAAAAATTTGACGATTTCTATTCTCAAAATTTCTGCAAATACTATCAAGGTAATTATAGCAAATCACCTATGAAAATATCTAGTTCATATTCAATTCCTATACATTTTTAGGCTACAATACATAACCATTACAATCTTTCCTCATCCTATAATTCTTCATTCTAATATATAATCTAACAGACTTATCACCTTTGAGCATTAAGTTTTATAAGACATCCTTATGCTTCCATATGAAAAATTTGTTCTCACCAGAATTTACTGTGGGAAATTGAATTTATACACTAATAGTAATGAAAGCTTTTATGAACTAGATATAATATAGTACTTGTGCATACATATTTAATCTATAAGTGATTCATATTTGAAACTTTAATAAAAAACTTTTATTAGAACTAATTTAAATAAATTTGCGCCTCTAAAACTTCCATAGTTTAACTAGAATTTATTGGAAGTTATAAAAAGGATGTGAATATAAAAAAATTCTATGCTATATCACTTTTGAAAGTGTACAGTCGCTCTTTTTATAAGTATTTTTATTACATATAAATTACTAATAAGTACATGATAATTAAACTTATCAATACAGACATTGAAATTATTAAATACAAAAATTTCAAAATTCCCAATTTTTTAATTATTTTTTTAATCAAAGAGGAAAGAATGTATTAACAAACAGAACATTACATGGTGATTACAGTTCAGGACAACGGTATGATAGACATCAAAAAGAGAAATAATAATTATTATAATTCCAAGCACCAGAATGAATATTATAGGAATTTATAGACGAAAGACAAGAATCTTGTACTTCTGTATTTCCCTAAAAATTTAAATTTCACAACATTACATATACGTGGTGATACCCTCAGTTTATTAGTTGCACTTTCATTAATGTAAACTCTGAAAATTAAAGAGGGGAAAAAAAAAAGGATTTGAGTGTTCTTTACATTATGATATATGCAAAACAATAATAATTTTTAAATCTAAAACAGAGTAAATCATTAACTCCACAAGAAACAGCTAATAAAATACTGAAATTACATTTCCTTAAACCAAAGAGTAATATATTTTAATATTATAAATATCCATTTTACTGATTACAAACAAGAAATATTCAGAGTTTATAGAGTAAATTTTAATGTCAATATTTTTTATTTTAAAATTATATTAACAAACAATTGAACTTATTCCAGTTAAATTATTTATACACAACATAACTCAGGATTATATAATTTAACAATCAACAAAACTAAGTTCTATCCTCTGAAAATTAATGTGGAGGAAAAAAAATCATGCATTATTTTGTGCTGAGTCAAAATAATCATTGCATAGATATTTGTATGTGCATTCACATACACACATATAATTCTGTATTCATAAACATGCACATTTTTAACATAAAAATTCTTAGGCATTCTTGGTCAATTGATGTAATTGAAATTAAAATAAGTGAAATGGCTTGAAATTTACAGTAAATTTATTATTAATGAATAGTTTAGAACATTTAGTTGACAGTTTAAAAATAAAATTCACATATCTGTTATTACAAAGACCTACTGCTTCCATCTAAATTAAATACAGCAATTTATTCAACTGAATTTTATTTTAATTATTTTTAATGCAATTTGGAGTGCTTATATTTTGAACTTCATTACTTGGAATATTAATAATTTTAAAAAAAAATACCACAGATTTTTATTAAGGTATTGATTTGGTAAGATTTAGGTATCTGTGCAAAAGAATTCATCTCAACATGTACTCATTCACTATTATGTAAAATATGTGAACTAACAATAAATTTAATGTTTGTTAATTTCTATGAAATCATCATTTCCCCTGCATGTCAATCTTCATAGGCTTTGTTTTGTGCAAACAAAAATATAAGTCTAGAATTCCATTCTTGTTCCTTCATTTATTACATTTACACACAACTAAATAAATGATTATAAAACATTTGATACCTTTGAATCTTTAGAATGAAAAGATAGTAAATTAGCATTTATAAATTCCTTAATAAATTTAGGATACAAATTTGACTATAATAAATACTTTGAAAATTACATGAGATCAATAATACCATACAGATTGGCAGAATTAAAATGAAATATTTTTGAATTAAATTTACAGAAAACATATTTAAGGCAGTTCTAATTTTATTTGTTATTCAGAATGATTAAATGCATTGATATTTGAAATAATCTATTAAGCAAAGCATTTGTTATACATATTTTTCCTTTTATAACAATAAGTTAAATCTTTTCATGGATAAAAATGCATTATTTTAACTGGATGTATTTATTTTTTACATTTATAAATAAAATTTTTAAACAAAATTATTAAAACACATATCATTTATACTGAATCACAAACAGTTTGATTATAAAATAATATTAAAAGGAAAAATGTCTGTCATAATTTTCAAAGATTTTCATTATGAAAAATCAGTTTGCAATGACTTATTAAAGCAATTACATAATAATTGCAGTTTTGGAATAAAAAAATTCCATAATCGAAAATAATTTCACATACTGGATAGGATATTAATACAGGAATTATTTTTTTAATTAAAAATATCCCACTATTTTAAATATTTATCTAGAATCTCAATTTGTTTAAAAATTATTCATTGTAAAAAAATATAAATATATATATATGCAGATTAATAAGGATCAAATAAATAACAGAGAACAAATAAATAAAATATTAACTTTTAAATTACAAGATATGCAATATTCTAGCTACAGAATTAAAGGAAAAATTAAAAAACAAAAAATTGAAACTATCAAGTTTAATGATCATCACAGAATATAATATTTTTTAATAAATTTTTAAGATAAATTATTTTTCTTAAAACAGTAAAATTAAATTTTAATACACAATGCATGAGTGTGAGAAAACTAAGAAAAAAAATTGATTAGTGCATTAAAGTAAATAAAGTTTACCAAATACTCATTTGATTGATGAAATTCCAAAATTTGCATACTATATTGACATAAAAAAGCCATAAGATAACTAAAATTTAAGACCAGATCTTTAAATATTCCCATTTTTAATATTCATGAACAAACTTAATAAATTTCTTTCATTAAAAAATAGTTCTTGATATGTAAAATAGGCAGTAATTTTTAGAGGAAGAAACATAATTACATTAATTAATTTAAAATATTTTCTGGAAGAAAAGTTAAACACATTTTAGAAATATATATATGCTTTTAAAATTCAAATATGTGAATGAAAGTTTAAACAATTTTAATTCTTACTTGATTTTCTCGTTTAGACATTGAGATTCTTATTAAGAGTTTAATAAATGAACGCTAAATGTAAAATGAATTTCAAGAGCATGACTAACATATGATGGAAACAAGAACATAAAAAACAAAAATCTTCTTAAAATGCAAAGGAAACACTTCCAAAATGAAAAGATACCATATAATTGAAGATTTAAATAATATTTTGTGTACTGAAAACAATCATTTTGAAATGGCAGAAAATTTAAAAGAAAAATTTCAATTAATTATTTGATTTTTGAAATCAAAGCACTCAACAAATTTAGCAACAAATTTTTAAAATGTAGTAAGCCCAAAATCTTTTTTCTAAATATTTTTCAATTACCAAAACTGTTTGATATTGACAACAACTATTCTTATGCAATAAACAAAAATATATGAGTAGTGAATGTAGCTAGAACCAAAGGGTTCACAATGAATCACTGTTCAAGAGATCACATACACAACTTTGGCCACTTCATTTTAATATAAATGTTATTTTGTTAACTGATTTTGTTAACATAAATAGAGATTCAAGAAAATATTTACTTAAAATCAAAAAATTAACATAATATAGCCATAGATTTAAAATATTAAAAATTTTGTTCCAAACACATGCTAAATAAATTCACAAAACATGCACAATATTTCCCATATCACAAAAGCGCTGTAAAAATCCACACAAATCCCATCATAATAAAATTTAATAAAAATATTTTAGTTTACTTTCTCACAAAAAATCAATTAAGATGCAAAATGCAAAAAATATTAACACAGTTTCTCAACTTGTATTATGACTAGAAAAACTACAATAGGTAATTTAAATACATTGCATCAAAAGCTACCACTCTATATTTTAAAAAATGATGGTCCCATTAATATATATACATTTTTAGGGATTGCATCAACATTTTTACATGATATAATAAGTATATAAAAGCAGAAATACTTTTATCTCAAATATTTTATAAAGTGTATTTGTATGAACATATAAAGTATATTTTTAAATTTGAAATTAAAGTGACGTGATTGATATTGAAATTGCCTTTTAAAATCAGAATATTTGAAGTTTAAGTCTGCTATTATAAAATTTTTCTAAATCCCATTATAGTATGTTTATACTTTCTATTTCATTATAACATATTTAATTAGGAAATATGATTAAACTTAAAAGATTTAAATTATGAGCAATATTATAAGGTTAACAAATTATTGGTTGCACAATTCCATTTTACTTGACAACTGACAGGATAAGTTTTGTTTATCTTCGAGCAAAATTATAGTATTTTTCTGTATATAATCCATGGATTATGAGTCAACAAGTTTCGAATTTTGTAGCATGTATTATACACTGCAGAGAATAGTCTGATTAAAAAAAAAAATAAATAAATTTTATAGGAAAAGCTTACAATAAAATTTTTAAAGAAATGCCATTTATGATTTATAAAACAAACAACAGGTAAACCTTGATTTGGCTGACTTATTTCAGGTATAATCAGTTTTGTCCAATTACATTCAAGAATGAAATTGGTTCTTCGGTAAGATATAATAGATATTGGATACCATCATTTCACATTTTGTTAGACCTGAGTTGTTTTATTCTGAAGACAGTCAAGTTTTCATATTGTCATACAAAATTGTATGTAATTATACAAGCTTTTGAAATAAAAGATGGCCAATAAAAAATAGCAACAAATGTATTAATGTATGGAGAAAAACAAAGCATGAGCAGTACAAAAGAGAAAAATTTATCTAATGTACAGTTTAAAAATGTTTTTATTTAATTATTAATGTAGAAAATACATTTTTAAAATATATTTAAGCTCATTTTTAAAATTACTAATAACCTAAAATTCATAAGTTTTGCTAAAATTTTCTCGAAAACATTGCTCTTGGTTGATCAGGTGCTTTCATCTCAATTTATCACACTTTGCAATGAGGTTTAATAAAACATCTAACTGAATCCAATTAGATGTTTTTTCTGTACAATTTATTATCTTTTTTAATCAAATTGCATATTTTTATTTTACGTGACACCTAATTATAAACAGTATATATTTTTTAATATTTGCCAGAAAAAGTGCTGCGTATTATACACCCCTCTGGAAAATGTGACGCTTTTTTCCTTGAATGCTGTTATTCGAAAAAAGGTGCTATGGATAATATGCCTCTGTGGATTATATACAGAAAAATATGGTATTAATTTTAGATACAATGAATAAATTAACTGTGATCTTAAAGTCTTAGACGTTTGAAAAATGTATCTCAAAGATTACATGAATTATATAAATATTTGAATGAAGAAAGACAGCAGTTAAAAACACAATGGGTAAATAAAAAATATTAATAAATACAGGCAAAATATTATATGCAATCCCAATACAAATACCACAGTACGACAATAGCAAATGAGCATGAGCTTTGTTTACTTGCAAAGCATAAAGATGTGAAAAGTTTTTCCAACACAACGACTGATGCAATTTTGATTTGATTTTTTTTATATATATATATAAAATTCAAGATTGACTTTTAGAAGACCTTTTCAAGGTAACAGAAATATACAGCAGTCATATGAAAATCTGTATAAATATCTGTACTAAAGTACAGATATTTATACTGCTATGTGAAAGAAAAACTTTTACATATCATACATTATGAAACTGTGTTGCATAAAGGAACTTAGTTTCAAGTACAATTGTTTCTGCAAGCTCTCAGATAGCTTAAGTTTCCAAGCTTATCAAATGATTAAGTATTATATTACAAAACAGTTACAGGTATGGACTTATTATTCTTTTCTAATCCTGTAATTTCTTCCAGATCTGTTGCATCAGCAGTTAAAGCTTTACATTTTTCTCCATACCCATGTAACTTTTTGTTTCTCCATTTATAAAAATAATAAGCAACAACACCAAGTACTATAATTAAGATGACACCTATAACAATTGCTACGATATGTATCACAGATATAGGTGTAACACCTAAAATTAAGTGAAATATGAATGAGAATACAATGCATAATTAAAATTACATCAGCTACTTGTTAATATATATATATAAACTACTTAATAATACTAATAATTAATTAGAATAATAATAAAACAATTCTTTCATAATTTCAATAACATTTAATATTTACTCATGCCATTACTTATACTTAAGATATAAATAAAGAAACATATATAATTTATTTCTGCCTTTACATAAATAAGAAACAAATCTGTAACTGATATTAAATTGTAATGGGTATAGTCGAATAAACATTTCTAAAATCGAAAAAATTCAAAATTCAAAATTTTTTTTTAATTTAAAGAGATGTAAGTTTAACAAAAATAGGTTAAAACAAATATTAAATGAAATTTAAATATGAAAAAAATTAAAAAATTTTTTTAAAAAATTTAAATATGAAAAAAATTAAAAAACACAATTTTTGTAGTTATAATAATTAAGATCCATAAATGTGATTTTTAGTATAAGAGCTTAAAACTGAGTGCTAAAATTGCATGAAATAGAAATTTGATCCCAGAGCAAAAAAATTAAGTAACTTAGAGTGCATTATGATTAACTGTAAGTCACAAAATCTAATTATTAGTCTTCAGGGGTGGCTAAACTTTTGGGATCCGGGGTCTACTCCACATTTAAAAAATCGAAGGCGGTCTACCAATGGCAGTGCTAAATTGACATACATATTTTTTTTCGGTAACAAGAAAAGATGGTTAATTATGTAATTTTTCTAAAAAAAACTTAATATTAATATTAACAAAATAAAAATTTACAGATGAAAATAATCAAAGCATTCATATATCAAAAACTGACCATCATATTCACTTCGTTTAGTTGAAATTTGGCTCTGTATATCTACGACAAGTTTATCATATTGTTGCTGGTACAAGCTTATTGCAATGCATAAACATGAAATTAAATGTTCATCTGTTAAATGCGACTAATGTTTGTTTTTTGTTCATGGTTGAAAAAGCAGATTCGCAAAGATACCTCTATCCAAAGCATGATTTCAAATACAAAATCAATTTGTAAATAATTGGAAACGTTTCCTCAGAAATTAATTTCCAGAAATCAGTATCACTAAATATGCTCTGAATTTAAGAAATATATCACATCTTAATTTAATAATTTCTTCCTCAACCGTGACTAACGCGATATCTATTAAATGTCCTATTTTTTTCAGATACTCCATTAATGTTGACATTTTCATTAAATGGAAATATAAAATTGAGTATTTCTTTCAACCTAATTAATTCAGCGAATCTTTTTTCAAATTCTTCAAACACAACAAGTAAGGATTAAGCGAAATCTTCGAAGTCTCGGTTTGGATTATGGATGCACTCTTCCTCGTGTTTTTGAAGTTTCTCAATTCATGTTTTGTTAATTGAGATACATACCTTTCTACAGTTATTTTCAATGTTTTAATCGCGCTCATCATGTCCATTTTAGGTTTTAAATCATAAACCTTTAGTCATAAATCTCTAAATCGTAAATCTTTGCAGTTTGTTTTGGGTTTTAAAGCTTAGACTGTAGTAAATTCTTATTTTAAATAATTCATTGATTCCATGTCATAAGTCATAAATTAAATTGTTAATATCCGAGGTCATTATCGTGATGGCCGCGTGGACTACGTAAAATGTCTTCGCGGTCTAGCAGTCGACCGCGGTTGACGTCTTGGCCACCCTTGGTCTGTATAAAAGAACACTGAAACTAGACATTAGAAATACAGAAAAATTATGCTAGGTTAAACGAATTGAGGTTCATGTTAATGCAAAGGACAGTACAGAACAAATCTTGTTTGAATTCATGGATCTGTTTTGTGAGTAAAATATCTTTCTAAACAAAAGAAAAATGATATTGTTGCATGCAAACTCAAATTATGAGTTGCTTGAAAAATTTCAGAGAAAAATGTTTAATTTCTACCATAAATTTAACCAAGAACAAATACATTTGTATGATAAAAAACCAGTGCTATGTTACTTGCTCTATGTTGAATCAAGAAAGAGAGCAGTTAAGACTTAATATCAGTCAAGGTGTGAATTATACACAGACAATTCTGAGACCTTAACCAAGAGTAATTTAGAGGCAAACATTACACTGAAAACTAAATCTGCACATTTTTCTTTGAATAGAAGCTAAGTGAGTATTAAATAATCATAGAAAATCAAATTAAATTAGAAAACAAAGCCGAATTGCAAAAATGAAACCCACTGTTTTAAATTTGAGCACTTAATGGCATTATATCATAATTCTGAATAAATTAGAAAAATTTCAAATAAGTTTAAATTAGTAATTGCTGAACAAAACCTTCAATATCTTTTTGAGAAAATGAAAAATTCTGTTAAACTACATTTTGGAAAAAGAATTACTAGCAAATAATTTAATAAGATAATTTTTCTCAACATTAAATTAATATCTTTTGAATACTGAATTTGAATAAAGCTTAGACTTCAAAACAAAAGTAACTAATATTTTTTCTAATGGGTAACACATTATATACACGTACAGAAAGTGCCATGCGTATGTGCACATTCCAAAAAGCCATAAGGTAAGGGTCTAAGAACATTGTGGTTTGCCAGAATATCAAGAGACTTTTGGATTTTTTTTTCAATTAAAAAATGATCAATCCATGGTGCTCACATACATTAAGCTGAAATGGTTTATGCAACTCACATAAATAGAAATGGATAAGAATCAAACTTATTGATCACCAAGAATGCATTAACTTAATTCTTGAATTTTTACTCAATCCTTAATAAAAGTTTCAAGGAGAATATCTTGAAAGGGTGTGCAAGAATCCTTTCATGCACACCACACCCTATCAAGAAATAATCCTATGAAATGGGGTACCATCCTACATTAAAGTGATGACAGGTAATGCAATTCTTAAGTGCAATACAGCCACAATGTGATCTCACAAAAGGGAAGATAACATTTTGCAGAGGGGATGGTAAATATCTTCTTACTGGAAACGTGGCAATGCCTTCAAAAAATAAAAAGCCTCAAGAGGAAACATCATCTCATCAAATAATCACATGAGGAGAGTGCAATGACTTTGTCATGTATTCACGAGAGTTGATGTAGTCTAGATATGTCTATTAGTGTACTGACTGATGTTACCCTACTGAGGAAAGTGGGTTTCGTTTATCCTA
>JAPDSC010004214.1:24001-40871 GCA_026290005.1 Latrodectus geometricus | reverse complement strand
TGCAAAAGAATTTATCATCATACACTGGACTTATCAATCAATAAGTTATAAATATATGTTTTGCAATAAATGGAAATATCTATCACTTATTTTAAACACTGATTTTAAGTACTGTAATTTTGGAAACAATTTCAATTTATGTGTTTAATATCTGTTTTTAATCATGAAAAATTTTTCCAACATACACACAAAATATTAAAAATGATTTTTTTAGAACTACCATAGAAATTCACTTTTTAAGGAAAACAATTACACACAAATTACAGTTAAAATGAATGGTTTAAACAGTAAATCAGGTATATAGATATGACAGGGCAGTCGCTTTACTACCCCCCTATTGTGTTTGGAACAAACATATTGTGACACACTGATTATAAACAACTAATTACGAGGAGTCTTTAAGTAAAAAAGTAAGTAGTGCTCTTGTTTCTCTTATGTAATTTCAATTAGAGTCCATCTATTTTAGAGCCATTAACATGGTCCTTAAACATTTCAAGATTGATACTGTGATACTTAGTTATAAGTTTCAGCTCATGAAGTGATTGTTGACAAGTTTTTATCTGAAGAAAATCTAGGAGACACTATTATACAGCAAACATCAGAAAAATTGCTTGCTCTGATGACACTGCCATCTTTGTAATTTGAACATGTCAGATGAATATATGCTATCCCATAACTTCCATTTAAACTGTGACAGCAGATTGCTACATGGATGAAATTATCGAATGCTATGCATGAATCTTTCAAGGAGCTGCAGGAGATCATTTACACATGATGATGCAAACCCCACAGAGCTGCACTTGTCAACAATATCTGTATGAAAGAGATATTCCATGGGGGTATGGTGAGATCAGAACACCTCAAAGTTACAGAGCATTTGTAAGATGCTTTAGAAATAGCCATTACACATAGATTAGTCCGTTTTAGGACTTTAGGACTTTCCAGGTGTACAAATCGGCTCTTTTACATAAATGGAAAATATTAATATAATTATTAAGCAAAAATCACATTAACAGTATGAAAGTTCACTGGGATGCTTGTATAGCTGAACACGATCAAATCTGACAAAGCAATAAAAAAATATATATTTGGAACAATATTATTGCTCTTATTTGCAAATAAATCTACATTAAACTCTTCCAATTGTTTTGTTACAATTTTTCGCTTTGCAGCATAAAACCATTAGTTAGTCAAGTTTTCATCCATTAGACCCATTTGTTTTTGTCAAAATAATTCGTTTCATGTTAATAACATTAATTTTTGGATATAAATATAATTTGCCAGACAGAATTGGAAGTAACTGTATTTTATACAGATGAGATTTTAGATTTTTTGTGTCACTCCACATTGATTTCTTATCAACCAAATCTTCTGTAACACTTTATACAATAAGAGCCTAGAGAGTGATGAATAGTCTTCGCCGCTTAATTAACAATTTTTCAAATTTCTTGTTTCCTCAAAAAGTCCTATTAAATTTAACATTTATTCAGTGAAAGAAATTTTGACTGTATCCCCTTTATGGAGTAGAATTTTCACAATAGAATAGCCATGGATACACTGTTCTAGCAATAAAGTTTAACAATTAATGCTCGATCTGATGATAGCATGCTGCAGATATTAAATGATCAATTTATTTTTTATTTTGTTGGTTTACTGCAAGCCTGATTTGCACGAAGCTGTCTTGAAATAATATGGAAATGTTGTCGCTCATTTTTAAAATTATTTTGTATTGAGTTGAGAAAATTTTAAGTAAGATTTTTTGATCATATTTTCACACTTAGCATTACTTATTTTGAGACATTGAAATTTACACAAATTTATAGTGCTTCCTTTCTCAGCTTTCATTTTAGTCTAATAAATTTTAGCAGAAGATTTTGTAATGCAAGACATCCAAATGATAATGTATATAAACAAAAAACTGAGGCTTAAATTGACAAATTTATTAATAAATTTAGAAAATAAAAACATGGACATAAATTATAACACCAATTGAGACAAAGGAAAACATTAAATCAAAATAAAAAATATGGTTAAACATCAATAAAATATATAAAATAATCAAAGAGTTAAAGCAAAAATAACGTCAATACAATGAAAACCCATTTTAGCTTGTGAATAATAATTATCAGATAAAGTTAAGATTATTAATTATCAAATAAGGGATATCATGTAAAGTTTCTGTTTTATATTTTCTTTTGTATCTTTGGCCCTATTTAACAGTTCATATTTTATTAAGTACTATTAAATGATTTTAAGATTGCAAATATAACTTTAAAAGAATCTTATTAGGTTTAAATTTAGATTGTTAGAAAGTCAGATGGACCACGATAACATCAAATTCAACTTTTGGTGAATGAGAAACACAGAGAATGGCTATAATTCAAAGAAATACTAAATATCCTAATATAATTTTATACTCTGATATAATTTTGTGATATTGGAAGAAATCATTAGTAGCAAAAGTTCACTATTAAGACCCTTTTAAAGATGTTTGATCTGAAAAAACATTTTCATTCACCTTGAAAAATTTTTTCTTTTATCCATAAAAAATGTCTAGAAATTTCTAACAAAGCTAAATTTTTTTCCTCAATGAAGTTGAATGAAGCATTAATTTTATAAATTGTTTTCATATAATGGAATACGATCTATAGAAATAAAATCTTATTTTTTCAATCAAATTTTTGTCCAGGATTTATATGATATTGGATGAAATTTATATTAGATTGGTTTCTGGCTAACTGAAAACATCCATTACATTTCATTTTGAAATTTTGATTATAGCATTTAATAATTTAAACCATAATAATTTAAACCATAATAAAGTTGCATTTGCAGTGATACAATTCCGAAGCTCTGTTGCTTCTATGAGACCTGTGTGGTTCCCTCCTTTAAAATTGCTATCTATGTAAAACTATTGGGGCACAAGACCCTTTTCTTTTTACATTCCCATTGTTTAATTATTTTTAAAAAGTATTAACAAAAGGAAATTACTATTTTTTTTTTTTTTATTTTTGGAAAAAGTATTGTCTTTGCTCATACAGAAAATGTGATTTTGTTTTTTCTAACATGTAAGAAATTGGAATGGAAAAGTTGTTCTGACTTCAATATTTTATAAATTTAATCATTTTTAAAGTGTTTCACAGCTAATTACATTTGTTTTTTGCAGAGCTACTGAGGAAGTTTAATTTATGAAGGAATTTTTAAAAGATTTAAAATTTAAACTAATTCTTAGAGAACAAGACTTGAAAAGCTTGAACTCTTTACAAGTATATGAGAAACATTTAATATATTAATTTTAAAAAATTGATTAATTGGTAAATAAAACTTACATATTGGAAGCTTATCAAGATCCCACTTTCCATTAGGCATACACTGTAACGTTCCTTTGCCAACCAATCTATAACCATCATTACATTTGTAAGTAACTGTGCTGTTAATATTAAGTCCATCAAATTTTCTATCTCCATTTTTAATCGTGCCAGGATCATCACAAGAATGACCTACATAAAAAGAAGTTATTCAGCTTTTCCTTGAGCAGTAAGTTTTCCATAATGTTCATTTATACAAAAATACTGAAATAGATTTTTATGCACTCAGCTAATAGATTTAAAATTTTTAAAATCCAAAAGCATCATATTTCCCTATTAATAATTATATTAAAAACATGAAGGTATTTTTTTCTTTTTTACATTTTTTAATGAAACTCATTTTTTTAAATTTTTAGTACAATAGAAATATTCAATATGTAATTAAAAATGTATGTCAGTATGTAAAATAGAATGCAATAAAATAGTAAACAGAAATAAATATATTTTGCAAAAATTATAAGCAGTATTTTTTAAAACAATGAAATCTATCAACAATTTGCATTTAATAAAACATTTAATTTATAAAAAGTATTTAAAAAAAATGATATTGAGCAAGAAAATCATTAAGTAAAAGTTGGTAATATATTTTTAAAAACTTTATTAGGCAGCAATACATTATTTGAAGTGAATTCTAAGGATAAGAATAGGATATTTTTAATGGAAAACTTTGGATGCAAAATGAGTAAATAAATAAATGCAATATAGAAATTTTGAAATTTAAGTAATTTTCAATTTTAAAAGATGAATTTTTTAGCATAGTAATCATGTATGACCTTGAAAAGAATATCACAGCTTAATTTATAGCAAAGATATTCTTTTGTATTCATCCTGCAACCATATCTTTATTATTAGTATTACATTAAATTAAATTATTTTGGAAGTATATATTAAACATCAATATTATCTTTTACAAAAAAAAGGAATTATTCTACAGTTATTGTAACTGCTATTTAAATGGGCAATTAAAAAAGGATATAATACAATGGTTGATTTATACATACATAAGGTTTATAGAATAAACTTCATTCATCCAAATGAATGTGATGACAATTTGAGCTTAAGTAAAGCAAACAAACAAACAAACAAACAAACAAAAAAAATGCTGAATTGAAGTCAGACAAAATCCAGATTGCTGACCCTAAGGAAATCAAGGGTTAAGAAGGCAAGACAAATATAAGTCTTCTCTGGAAAGTCAAAAACTGTCCAGGATGTGCTCAGCATAAGCTTGCTGTGCCTGACATTTTCAGCAGGCGGCAAAGATTTTAATGAATTTGAAAAATAAATTCTTTGTATGACTGCATGCAAGTCTGGAAATTGATATTTGAGAGACTTCCTCATAAATGAGTGCAAATGAAGAGCCAAGCTGTTTGTCCACATACTAGGAATGGCTATGAGGGATCCTCCACACCTTCGAAAATACAGCATTGACAATGGACTGTTGTTCTACAAAAGCATAATCTTAAGATTTCTCATAGTTGATTGATTGTATTTTAAATTTTATAGAATTAAACTGAAATGTAATTAAAATGGCTAAATTAATGTAGAATATTTGCTTAAAAAATTTTGAATTAAAATTTTCAAGTTTTAAAAAAAGTTACATGAAAATAAAATTTGTGTTAAAGAAAAATAATATCTAAGATTTAATTAAACTTTGCAGCCTTCCTAGCAATTATGAAACATAGATGAATTTATTTTAATTCACAATTAAATGAAAATAATTTAACTTAAATTACGCACACCCAAAATGTTATCAAAAACAAATATTTTGACAAGTTTTAAAGATAAATTTATTATTTTTATACTTCAGAAAAATTCAATAAAATATTGCTTAGATAAATAATTGAGCAAAATATTCTAATTATCTTGATTTCCTAATTTTGAAAAAAATTACTTATTTATATTTTAAATAATATAAATTTGAAAACATATTAAAAATATTAACTAATAATTCCCCACATTTAATTCTAGAAGTATTAAATGTTACAATATGGATTTAATTGTTAAAATCAGACATACATCTCAGTATTTTAGATTCGTTTTTTTAAAAAAGTAATTATGCGGTAAGATTTAATTACTATCTTAACTAGCCAGCATTTTACATTAATTTTACATAAAATACATTTATCAAAAGCATGTCAAATATGAAATAGGATTCATTCACATTAGTTATAAAAACTGCAATATTAGAAAGAATGTTTGTGTGACTAAAGGGTCAAATAACATGAGGGTAGGCCAAAATAGTTTAATTTCTCTTAGCTAAGTTTATAAATAATATTTTTTCCTCTTTGAAAAAATTTTTGACATAAAATTTTTTAAATTATGAGTTTGTATGAGTTTACTACATGGGAAAAGTTTACAAGACATAAGTTTCGATTTAAAAATTTGAAAACTATTTATAGATTAACACTAGAAATTTTTAATTGATGTTATCTGGTACTATACATGTTTATAATAAAAATTACTTACCCATTTTCTCCACAACTGTTATTTGTGGATTAACTGCACATTTAATTCTTTAAATAATGAAAATTTGAAATTGTTTTTAAAATAAATTTAACAGATATTATAATATTTTGTACACCCATAAGCACATATATTCAATGATGGAAACCTAAGTTTCCATTTTGAATATTGTAAATTCATAGCATTTATATAAATTTAAATATCTTGGGACTAGAACTGGAGATAAACTTCAATTATATTTTTATTCAATAATTTTATGCTTAAATGGCAACAAAAAACTGAATTTGCTTATTTTGTTACTTCAAGTGATAATCTTCAATTTTAATAATAAATTTCATTTTTCCAGTAAGAAATTATTAAAACTTTTATACAAGCAAACAAAAATTTCAGAAATATTCTATTAAATTTGAAATTTTAGCTTAGCTATTTATAAAAAAATATTTTTTTGTTTATAAAAGATTTAAAAGGAAAATCCAGATAAATTATATTGATACTTAAAGGGAGATTTCAAGATTTATCTAGTCTCAGTTGAGAAAACAAATTGATAAAAAATAATTAAAATTTATAATAAATAGCAGTCAATATGAACAAAAATTTCTTATTTTACAAAATTCTTTAATTTTATTGACAGGTAAACATAAGAGGGATTTATTATTGTTAACAAGAAATATAAGTTTTAATTATATTTTCATTAAAATTTCAACAAAAAGAATACAATGCACACTAAAGAGCAGTGAAAATAATGTATCAAGAAAGGTATAATCACAAAACTTTGTAATTAAGTACAATAAGATCCAATATCTTTGAGGTCACAGTGGCTTGGTTGGTTGGAGTGTCGTTCTCATTAATGAAATGTAGTGAGTTCGAACGCTTGGCTTAGCCCAAGATTTGTCATGGTCACTAATGGCGAATGGAACATGTAAAATATATCATGGCCGCAATGTCTTCTATCTTCCCATTCCAAATTAATACCTCTAGGGGTTTTTAGAGCCAGGCCATGGGTCTTCTATGGTTTCGGTTGGCTGGGTTTTGTGGCGCAAGGTCCAAAAAGGACAAGCTGCACCCTTCTCTGGCTCCAATCTCTAAATTGGAAAACCCAGATGGTGGGGCTATCCATAAGCCAAAATCATACTTCCACTTTTGTATCAGGGTACTCAGTTCAAAATCAAAAGACACTCTTTCTGATTTCATTCACTTAGTCCCTGATGGGCGGGCTTGGCTTCGCCAAGGATCATAAGTATCAACAACAGATCCAATATGCAAATGATTCAAGTTTGATGCCAATGTGCATAACCATACCCCCAGCAGTGGTGCTGCAACCAAAACGTGGGATTTATATAAACTGGTGCCCAGTGTAAAATTGAGAAACATAACAATCACACGCCAATGCTAGGAAGATTTTAGTAAGCAAAGAATACAAGATAGAAGTGTGAGAAGATGTTTTGCACAGAGAAGCCAGTTTAAGATGTGCCTCATCATCAGCTTGAAAATGCAGAACGGAACTTTAGCAGGACAGAATCAAGTTGATGACATTCTTCGACCTCACGTGGGACCTTTCCTAAATGGTTTTTCAGGGGCAATTTTCCAGCAATATAATGCTTGCCTGGATACAACTCGAGTTACTCAAGATTTCCTATGTCATGTTCAGACTCTTCCATAGCTCTCTGGACTAGTTCCTAATATAGCATGTTTGGGACCAGATGATGCCATGTCACTTTGTATATGATGTGGCTGTTTAAGATTTGAGGACTGTCTCAGGATAACATTAGACATCTAATCAACTTCCTGCTAGACAACGTGGTGGCTTTTAAGTGCAACACTATTAAGGTTGCACTGTATTTGTCTTCTTAATTTTTGGAGTTAAGTGAATCTCACATCTATATTATTATTATGTGTATTAAATTTTATTTCAATCTCATGCTCCCTACTTGGTGTACAATTTTCAATGTTTTTGAGTATATTTCAAAGAAAACTTTTGATTCTAATGTATTACCAATTTTTTCCATATTATCATCTAATGTAGGTGGACTCTGCGTCGTTGTAGGAAGAAACATATCAGTTTTAGGAGGACCTATAATAAAAAAAATTAATGAAATAATTAAAAAGTTTATAATCTTAATACAAATCATGCAGAAAAACTTAGCACTGTGAAATAAATAAGACACTTTTGTAACTATCACATTATAATTAAATGATAGTTTTTATCCAAAACATCAATAGTTGTATACTATAAACAATAAATTTTTCAAAATAAACTTCCAATGTAAGTTTATTAAACTGTTTTTTTAAGTAATTATTTCAATAACTTTTAACATGAAATCTTAATTTACAATAGAAGGATAGCTTTGAGCTGCACATAACTGGATAAAATGCTATGTTTTATTAAGGGCACACACATTGTATATAATTATGAATTTTTTCTTTTAGTTTTTTTTTAGTGAAGAACATTAAGAATATGGTTAATATATTATTAAAATGTAGATATTTCTTTAAACTTTTCAATTGATTAAAACTTTTTGAAATATTCAGACTTCAGAATATCAATTTTTAATTTATAATTTTTGTTCATTGTTTAAAATAAAATACGACACTAAAAAGCCTTTAGTACTTTATTTAGAAGCATTTTACCTTTTTTATATGAATGATCTTTGTGTTTAAATACCAAAGTAAATATTAAATAATAAACAAAAAAAAAATTAAATAAACAATCATCAAAATAAAAATATAGTTAATTGTTATTTGAACATATTCCCTAAACCTATATTTTTTAAAGTTATAACAAAATTATCTAAAAAGCAATTCATTGCAAAATAGTCCACAACACCTAAACAAAAACTGATTCTTCTGATTACACAACAAATACAAAACAGAGAATTTTTAATATATGAATTTCAAAAAATGATTAATATTTTTCTTCCTTTTATTAATAAAAAATCATTAGGAAGAATATTTTAATTTTTAGCGTTACCAGATGCTATTAAAATGAGAGTGGCTATTAAAATTGTTATACAAGAAAAAAAAAAAAGAAAGTGATATTTACTAGACAAATGTATTATTCTAAAAATAACAAGAGATTACCTATTTAATAAATTTGGTGTCAATGACCCTTAGAAATAAATATCTAGAACAATCAACTTTAGCAGCAATAATATCTGTGCATTCACTATGAATCAGTTGAACACAGATGTAATCATAAGGATACTGCAAACATAATCAAAATTCTCATGACAAAATATGAAGCCATTCTTGAGTTTAAGTTCTTTGTTGATCCTGCCACTGAAGATGCCACACCTCCTAAGGCAGTGTCAAGGGTAACAACAACCATGATCCTCAAGCTGACAACCACTAATGCTGTAAATGTTTAAGTTTCAGTACAGATGTCTGCTTCATTTCTAAATTCAGGGCTCTAGCCATAATTGTACAGCAAATTAAGGCCACTGAAATGAGTAATGTCTTCTTGGCTGTCACTGAATCCAGCATATCCTGTATGGTTTTTCTGAAACTATTGATTCTATATTCTGCAGATAATCATGAGATCTCGACCAGTACAAGCAGCAATACTGCAGTATGATAAATGGCAATCCCAGCAAACTATTATTTAAACTCTGTGAAAGTCAGAAACATTTCTTCTTTTCACGTGAATCATTACAACATTTAGTAAGTTAATCGTGTTTAAATGTAATTATGTAATTACACAAGAGATATGAATAGTACATTTTATTCATTTAAACGCATTTTATGTATTGCTACTGCCATCAACTTTACAAGTCCAGTGAAAGTAATTTATTTGAAAATCGCACTATCTTTTTTCTTGTTGTGTCACTTTCATGTGTGTGGACACTTGTTGATTAATAAATTTAATGACCAGTAGCCGAAAAAAATAATCTCACTAACCTACTTTGCACTCCATTACACATTTGCAAAATTTATACTTACATTTGTTACTTTAAAGCTATCCAAAAGATATATAGATTTTCTAGATTATAAAATCAATCAAAGAATAAAATAACTTCAGGTTTCTACAACTTACCGGGACATAAAGGAGGCCGTAAACTCCATTCACCGGTTTCTAAGCACTTTGAAGATATTTGATGAGCACCATATTTACATTTGAATATCACAAGATCTCCAGCTTTATGAACAGATTTTTGAGGTATAACACGCACATGTTGAATCACACCAGGATCATAACAAGTAATTTCTGGAAAAAAGTCATATAAATGTAATATTAAATCCCATTAACCTAAAGAAAAATGAACAAATAAAAAATTACAGTGAAACCAAAATTATTCAAAAAATATTATTTATTTTGTAAATTTCATATGTATCAAAAATTAAATAAAATTTTCACTTTATATAGTTATCAAATTTTTAGAAAAAAATGACAACATTGATAATAAAAAAGAAAAAACACTTTTTCTAAAAATAAATTAAGAATTCACATTTTTATATACGTATTCCATTAAATTCACTTTTAATATTTATTCTTTCCAAAAATGTAAATTTTTTCCATTATAAATATTCATTTCAGAAAATCCATGTTTTCTAATTTTTTAAGTGTCTATATTTTTAAGTGTATATATTTTAAGTGCCAAGGAAAATTTACGAGATTCGCTCCCCAGTGCCACCAGTTTTCACATAGGCGCGAGCAGCTATGCGGTGCATCAGTGGAAAAGACGAGACACTTTCCATTCTAATTGTTTATTTTCACAAAACAAAAAAGAAAAAACAATAGAAGCAAAAGAATAAAAAGTTACGAACTACTCGAAAAGAAGCACAAATAATAACTGCAACATATGTAACAAAAGCAACAGTTTCCCCTGTTCCACAAGAAATATTCCCCTCTCCAAATCGCCCCTTCTTTGAAATAGAAGTAACATCATCACAACAGATCTTTTAAACAATGTCAAGGACATTCTATTGCATTCCAAAGCCATGGGTCTAGCTTTACTGATAGCAAAGCATTGCAGAGAAGCGTAATTCAGAAAGCCGTCCATATATGCCCGGGGCCGTCAACGCATCCACTTAGCACAGCGTATATATACACCCCTGGCAGGCAAGGGGTTAATAATAAAAATTGAGGGAAAATTTTTAATATATATTATGCTTACTAGTCTTTTATAACTTTTTGCTCAATCTCATAGTGACTCTGAATAGGAAAAAAATAAATAAATAGATAAAACATATGGAATGAATTGAAGAACACACACACACAAAATAATAAAATACTTTTCCTTAATTTTAAGCTTCAAAAAGAGCAAATTCTGCTTAAGTTTAGTCTTTAAAAATGTCTTATTTGCTTTTAAATAAATAAAAGTTATAAACTAACATGTCAAAAGATGGTAGTAGTGGATGTAGAAAAAACATAAGTGATTCTTTTTGTTTTACAGATATTTAAGTTATTAAAAAATTCAAATAAAAATTTAACCTACAATTTATTTGCTATTGTTACCAAAGTAAATGAAATTGTAGATAAAATATTTTACGGCACATAAGCCGCAGATTATGTGTTAAAATATTTCATATTTTAGTGTTCATATTACATGTTGCCTCAGATAATCTGATAAATACATTTTCTATTCGAAAAGGTTACAATAAAATTTTGAAAAAAATGTTGTTTATGATTTCTTTTTTTTTTTTTTTTTTTAAGTAACCTATGACCCTACGACTTGGCTGACTTATTTACTTCAACTATAACCAATTTTGTCCAGTAACATTCAAGAAAGAATTTGGCTCCCGCAAAAAATATTACAGTTGATATCAGCTATCATTTCACGTTATGTCTTGACTCGAGCTATTTCATACTGAAAATGTTCAAATTTGTACATACTCAATTGGAAGCAAAAGTGTGTAAGTTACACCACAGATTTTAAACTAAAAGCTATAGAGAAGGCAAGTAAAACATAGAAAAAAAATGTTTGATCTTTGGACGAGCATATCAAGTAAAAATGGAAGCATGAGTAGTACAAATTAAAAAATATCTAATGTGAAGTTCGAAAACAATTTATTTCTTTCATTTAATTACACTTCTTACAATCCAAATTGCAACACACCAAGAAAGACATGATATAACAAAAAAATTTATTTTGTAGATAACATGTTGAACAAGTATCAAAATGAGTTAATTTATAGACTTCTGTGAAGTATGGTTCCTACCGAAATCAGGAGCCAGAGTAGCCACCATTCTTGGAAATTACAGCTGCCACATGCCTTGGCACTGATTCAAAGAGACTTTGAATGTCTTCTTGGGGTACAGCAGACCAAGAAGCTTGAACACGTTGCTAATACTGATCTGTTGTAAAGTGAGAGTTGGTAGTTGGGAATATAATCTGGGTCAATGGTTGAGCAACCAGACCTAATGTTTTCCCTTGGCAAAAGATCCGGTGAACAAGATGGCCAGGGAAGCAATTCGATCTTACGATTGACAAAGAACCCTTGGACAATGCGTGTAACTTGTAGTCGTGCATTATCCTGTTGAAATATGGCCATGGGCAAATCCTGAAGTTAAGGAGGTGTAGCTGACACGGAAGTACCGGCAATGCATATTAGAGGAGTGTGAGAGGGATACCCAATACCTCCCCATACCATAATATCCAATGCAGGACCATTGTGATGGTGCATAACACAGTTGTTCAACATCTTCTCTCCACAGTGTCTCCAGACTCGAATGTTATCATTGTGGTGTTGCACACAGAAATGTGACTCATCATCAAAGACAATTTCATTCCATTCTTCTTTCATTGCACCATTGGCGACGGAGACATCTGTGGTTCTGCGTCAAGTGTAGATGAAGCAATGGACGGACCACACTGCTGCAAATGGCGTCAAATGGTTTGCACAGACACTGGATGATGGGTTACAGACTGAATGTGCTGTGCTTTGGTTCGGGATGTGGTGAGTGATCCATCACTGCCATGCGCACAATTTGCCTGTCATCATGTGAAGCGGTGCATTGAAGTGGATGTGAGCAAACACGTTGGTCCGACATACCCTCCTACACCCAACGATCACACACATCTGCATTACAGTTGTTTGGTTTTGTCCAACATAACTACTGATTTCCCTGAAAAATAATCCACAATCTCGGTAGGGCACTTTTTGTCTGTTGAAAGTGGATACTCGATTAAAAACCGATCATTATTTTTTTACAAGGCATAACTGGTCGTTTTTTTGAAAAAAAAAAATCCACAAGAAAAACACAATTTTCCAACTTGAAATCGTCAAAATCTCCAAGCCTTAAATAGTGTTTTGAAATGGCGCCACAGGTGCAGGTGATATGCACCTGTGCTGAAATTCTAATCATTTGCATATCTCACCTCTACTAATGATTGTTGTAAATTTCATGTTATTTACATTCTTCCTTCAGAATGTTGCATTTACAGTGGTCAGAAGTGCATTATTCCTCTTGCTATGCATCTCTTGATTTCTGCAGGTAGCTTAGAAAGAGCAAAATTTGTGCAACCTTCAATTTCCACTTGATGCATTTTTGCTGCACATTTAACAGTGGAACCCTCTCTTTCCCCAGTCATGGTTTTATTTGAGCATTTTTGTGATGTTTAATTACTTATTCAGATGTAGACTAACAAATGGCACATTTCTGTGAAAAACATGAATTTTTTGTAATATTTTGTGGTAGCCTTCCATAGCTCCAAGATGTCTTGCAGGAAAAAGGGATATAACCTACAATCTTTCCCAAGTGATATAATCTGTATTCCTAACAATATTTCCCATACTGACAGTAATTCTGATTTCAAGTACGTTGAAGAAAGTTAAGTTGACAAGAATTTCTTGGATTCCTCTGTAGACAATAATGAACTTGATTTTGCATATTTTCATTAGTATATACATTTTTATTTGTATTTTATAAAATAAATAATAATTTAACCAAGATTAAGTTTTAAAATTTTGCTTTTATATCTATTTTTCAATTTCAATATTTTGATAACTTTTTTCTATGATCTAATTTTATATTGAAAAAAAAAGTTTTATGAAATTTTTTATACATTTTAACCCTACAACATTTGTAGATAAGATAATTTTTTTATGCAATTTGATTGACATAAAAGGGTTAATGAAACAAATTTTTTACGTCTAACCTTTTTTAAAGTTATTAAAAAACTAATAATCGATAAGTTATTAGAATCTTATCGGAATTACCGCTCTGATGCTTTTATCTCAGTTTTTTGTGCTTAGTGATAGGGTGGCTACAATCAAATATAAAGAAAAAATATTTTTATTAAAAATATGTATTATATGTTTTTAATTATTTACTAGGAAAATTGCTGTGGATTATATAACTTTTTTTCTTTTACTAAAAAAATGTCTTGAAGATAATACAGTGCTGCAGATTACATACAGTAACTTATATCTGTGTTTGCAATATTTATCTTCCACATTATTCTTGTTGTAAATTATAATTTTATTAACTTTATTAAATCCTATAAACCTCACCACAAAATTAAATAAAAAATTTATTTTGAAATGAAATTTTATATTTTTCTGCATTTTCAATATAATTTCACATTTACATAATGCTTGTTACCTTTGCATACTGGGGCATCTCCAGTCCATGTTCCATCTTCTTGACATACACGCTCTTTATTTCCAGATAAAGTATAGTATCGATCACATTCATATGTAGCGACAGCCTTAAATTTTCTTTGTGGGGAAATAATCTTACCGTTAGCCAAATCTGATAGAATTGGGCACACAATGGCTGAAAATAATTTTTTAAATTAAGAGAAAAAATAGTGAATGTAAAAATACACATAAACAGCTTAATACATCTTTCTAATACAATTTTTGTTTTCTTAATGCCAAGAAAAATAGTTTTACATCATCTAATTCTACAGGTCATTGGAAACAGGTATTCGAAAGCCAAAGACAACAGTTGGGAATTCTATACTAATTCCATTTCATCCACTATGGGCTAGTAAAAGGTACTTTTCCCAGTAGAAAGACTAAATTTGACATATCATTTAAGAAATGGTTGGTTGAGTTTTGTGGTGCAAACTCCAAAAATAAACAAGCTGTGCCAAAAAGTGTAATGATAATTTTTTTTCAAAACCAAAGCAACATTAAAAAACAAAAATATTTATATACAATATAAATAAAATCTAAATAAATATACAAAAATATTAAAAAAACATATAAAATTATAAAATTTAAATAAAATGTAAGAAACCTGTTGCTTTTAATAAGGCAAACAGGTTCCTGCGTGGTAGATTTCCCAACAAATCAATCTAAGTTAAAAGATCAGTTTTAAAAACGTGTAAACATTGGTGGTTAAAATTATTACATGAAATTAAAATATGATAAATTGTATAAGGTTCATCATACATTTCACACCACGGCTTTAATTTTCTAAGAAGCAAATGTCTGCGTGTGTGTCCAATATGAAGACGAATTAATTCAGCATCAGGTCTTTGTAGCAGTAAAGCTGATAATAGAGCGATAGATGGAAGTATAGCATGCAGCTTGTAGCTGATCTGTAAGTTCCATGATTCCTCCCATAAAGGAACAGATGGCAGAAGTGAGTCAGATGTAGCCATCAAGACCCACACGATCCAGCAGAAAAATTATTTCGTTAATATACTGTCATTATACAATACTCCAACAACATACTGTTCGAATCCAGCAGAACAATATTTTGTTATTTTTCTGCTGGACTCAAAGAGTATTTTATGCCTTGTAATATTGAAAAATAGGAGGTGGATGCTATTTTTGTTTTTTATACACATTTCCTACATTTTGACACTGTGTTGTAGAATGCCAGTGCTCAGGCTGTTGTTGGTCATTTTAATGTTCATTGTATAATTAAGTCCACCTGAAAGTGATTTCATAGATGGTTCTATTTCTATGTTACAAGGGAGGAAACATGGAAAACTTCCACCTACTCAGTGAATAGATGTGCAAGCAGAAGAGAAACTTCTATCTCCCATCATCATTATCATCAAAAAAACATTTATCTCAAATCTCTAATAAAAAATAAAACAAGTTTTTCAATTTCTAAAGTGTTTTGATTTCTATCCAACATTTTACTTTCCAATGTTAAATGTTAATATGAAATAGTTTTGTATTAACATTCAAACATTTATTATTTTTCATATTGAAACAGTATAAGAAAAATCTTTCATAAATACAGTCTCTCTCGGATTTAAGGGACCTACTTTTTTTAGACTTTGAATGATTCTTATCCATAGCTTGAATTCTTAAATTTATGTAACTAATAGTAGATTCCATTTTAGGTACAAGTTAAAATACCAATAAAAATTTTAGGAAACCATTATTGCTGAAATACTTTAATGTCAAGTTAAAATTGTTAAAAGTATTAAAATACTTTCATTTTTTTCAATTGAATCACGACAATCCATTACAAGGAGAAGTAGGAATAAAGAACATTAATATTAAAATAATTTAATCTTTCTTTTGATTTTATATGATTAAAATATATTATAAGTAAAAGACAAACCATCACAAGAAACTGCACTATTTGGAATCCATTTTCCTTTTGGAGAACAAAATTTGGTTGCTGTTCCAACAATTCGAAATCCTTCATTGCAGACATACGTAATGTTATGAGGAAAGGTAAACAAATATCCAATACGATTGGCATTTTCAATGTAACCAGGATCATTACAACTTATAACTGCAACTAGAAAATAATGAACAATAAGTTAACAATATAAGGAGTAGCATAATAATAATCATAAACTTCACAATATCTAAAGCAAACAATTACAACTGCAGATGTCATTACAGTCAAATTAATGCTCCCATAAAACAATTTCTATTTGAATTATAAAAGTATTATAAACCCATGAATAATATAACTGATTATAGTGTAACAGTAAATAATTGTTAGGGGAAAAAAAAAGAATTAAAAAAACATGCTGCGGTACATAAAAGATGTTAGTGATGAAATAATAAATAAAAAGTAAATGTATTTCTTTTTATCAAAGTTTTCAAGTTTACTTGGCGCGCGTGCGCGCGCACACACACACACACACACACACACACACACACACACACACACACAC
>JAPDSC010004214.1:0-23991 GCA_026290005.1 Latrodectus geometricus | reverse complement strand
CACACACACACACACACACACACACACACACACACACACACACACACACACACACACACACACACACACAATAAACATTATTAAGACAATAACATGAAAATCAATAACTAAAAACACAAGACTCCATAATTTCTAATATTTTGTAACATAATCCTATAAGAACAGAAAGTAGCAATAAGATGCTTAAAAAAAAATTTGCAATAGCATGGCCATTTCATGATTGATTTTATTGCCATTATTAAAAAGCAAAAGACAGTAATACAACTAAAAATATTTAATTTTCATTTAATAGATATTTTGTTCCTTTGGTGAAAACTATTAAATACTAACATATAATTTTCATCTAAGAGCTAATACATTAGATATGACTGATAGAAGCCCAACAATCAATATATGCACATTAAAAAAAATAAAAGGAAAAATTGCAATTTTGTAGATCCTTCCATTTATACTTTAAAATGAGGCTATTTCAATTTATGACAAATTGGAGCAAAACTAATGCAATAAGTTTATCTCTATCATGAAACTCAAATAAGAAATAAAATTCATGTTTCAAATAATTCTTACGATTCATAAGAAATTGTGCAATAGTTTTTCAGTTTTTAATTTATGTAATTACACACTCTAATATCATAAAAAAATAATATATTGCATTTATATTTAACACATAATTGTATTAAAAGCATAAAGTAGTTTAAATTTTTTTACATAATATGATTTTTGAAATTTAAATTAAAATTTTGAAAAACTTAAATGCTTTCTATAAGAACTTTAAGGCTTAAATGAGGTTCATTTTAATTTGGATAAATTTTAATATTTATTTACAAGATTGGTTGACATATCATTTTAATGAAATAATACATAGCCTAGTAACTCCACTTGAAGGTGCTATGGTCTGGTTGACCAGGACATCATTCTCATTATAGGAAAGTTGTGAGTTTGAATCCTGACTTAACCAATGATCTGTCATATTCACTAAAGGTTGGTGCAGCATGTTAAACAGATCATGGTTACACTGTCCTCTAAATGAAATGATACCTTACAGTGGCAAGTCAAGTACTGAAGATTCTTCTGCGAGGTCCACGTTTCTAAATTGAGAAAGCACTCCACCTGGTTTCTTCCGACTAACTAACAGAGCCCAACTCTGGGCTAAATACACGGAAGTATACTGATGCAACAAAATTTTGATAATTCTCATAGAAAAGAAAGAATAAATCTAGATGAAACCATGCTTGCATGGCTAAATTTTTCATACCATAATACTTACTAAATTTTATTCAAGATTTTGAGGTAATTTAATATTTTAAATTTAATAATTAAAGAAAAATACTTAATCTTATTGTTATTTATTAAGAATATTTATAATTACAATTAAACTAGATTTTATTTTAACTCTAAATATATATAATCTTGCTTTACTTCATAGTATTTCAAATATATATTTACATTCATATTGTTGATTTTTCACTCCATTTTAAAGCACAGGCGTGACAAAATTATATATATGAATTATTACCCTCCTTCCAAATTATTTTGTTATTCAACATGAATTGTAGAGCTTTAGCTTGAGGAAATCTTTTGGATAAAAAAACAAAACAAAACTTCTGATCTAGATATAGGACAATGAATTTTAGAAAGAAAAGTTCTAGTCACTGTCTACATTAGCAATGGGAGGTAATATTGTTTTTCAGTCTACACACTTGTTATAATGGATGTTAGAAGTTTTCTAGGTTTTTTCTTTTTGTAATATATGAATATGGCCCTATGTCAATAAAAAGTCCACAAGGCAAATATGTACTGCTCACTTTAAAGTTTTGCAACACCTTTCAGCTATTAGACTATCCATTATGCAAAGACAATATGAATTTTCCGCTTTCTTTTTACCCATATTATTTAATATTTCATTTATATATATCCATAATTATTACCGTCATAAAACATTCAGTTATTACACAATATATATATTCTTATAATATAGATTAAGAGAAAAACTTTACAAAAAACTCAGCATTTATATGAAAAATTTCCTTAGTTTCTAGTTTAAATAAGTGAATACTTTCTAGGTTTTATTTTTATTTTATTTTTTATTAGAAGATTTTATAAATTTTACAATTTATTTAATTCCAATGATTACAGGTTTAATTTAAAATTTAAATGTTAAAAATTTAATATTTAAATATTAAAATTGTATTGCAAAAGGTTATTAGAAAACTGCTCTGTTAAAAGAAAAGCATTCTCTGTAAATCTTTATTTCAACTAGAGCATCCTGCCTATTTTCCTAATACATCCTGCCCATTACATACAGTTTGTGATTCATAACCTATTAATAAGAAGTTATCTAATAAATGTTTTTTTTGGTTAATTTTCAAATAATTTTTATGCTAAAAATCACTTAAAGCAGAATTAATTAACAAATGGAGATTTTTACAAAAAATGATGAACATTCATGTTTTAGGATTTCTCACAAAACATATTTGTAGCAAATCTGTAAACAAGCGGTTTGGTGGAAAAACACAAATTTTGTGTGTGTTTGTCTTTAATCTGAAATAATAATTTCAATTATCATATACTTTTACTTTATGATAGTTGATGCAATTTAGGTTAGATAACACATTGCTTTAAATTTTATTGTTAAAGTAAAAAATGAAAAAAAATTATCATATCATGAAGAAATGGAGACAATAAGTATTAATTTGGAAGGAAAAAACTCTAAAATTTACTATCTCAAATCAAGTATTCATAAACTTACATTTACATAAACCATCAGTTTTTGTCCAATTTGCAATGCCGTCTTCTTCAATACAAGTAATAACTGAATTTACTTGTGATGACTGGTACCCAACATCACACGTATACTTAATGGATTCACCAGGCATAAATGGGGGGTAATGGCCTTCCAATAGCAGTCTTCCATTATTTAACAAAGGCAATGCATTACAAACAGCTATATTACAATGAAAAAAATTCAAAAAATAAAAAAATGACAAAACAATATTTATTATGACAACACTAAGACAGTACAATAAAATATGCTTTAAGCAATTATATTTTTAATTACGTAAACAGCATTACAAACAAGCACTTTAAAATACATAAATAAATTTAAAAGGTGTCTGCAAAACATTTGCCACAATTAATACTTTTAAATATAGTACCTTCACAAAAAAATCTGTATATACAATAGAATAGTAGAATAATATTTAGAATAACACAGTAGAATAACATTTGTTTAACACTAATACAATTTTTCACAGAAAGAATTTTTGAAAAAATAATATCTATATTAATTATTTTAACAAAAATATTCTAGGGAAGAAATACTTTGTTTTTAGTGAAAAAGAAAATAAAGTATTCATCTTGCAACATTCATTGAACTCTTCAGAAAAACTGATAAAATCAGTAAATGTTATAATTTAATACTTGATCACACAAGGTTCTCACAAAAGAGTACAAAAATAAATTTCTCTGAGCACCACTTAGAATGTACTAAGAAACTTATGAGCTTTTTGAAATTTAATGTTTTGATTACACTTTCTAACATTAGCTGTTTAACATAGATTAAATTATTTTTAACTTCGTCAATTATAAAATACTCAAAGATTATTAGTTTAAACAAATTAATATAGATAAGGATGATCACTAAAAATAAATGTATAATGAAATAACAAGCAATAAACATACTAAAATGAAGGACAAAGTTGTTAAACTAAATTTTTTTCACACACAACTAAGCAGATATGATTAAAAAAATAGGGCAATTAATCCACAGCATTTTTCTTAAAGATGTTTAGGCAGTATTAGTGTGATTTTGAAGAATATTTTTTCCCCTCATTCTTTTTTTTTTTTTTTTTTTTTTTTTTTTCCTCCTAATTCAAATGATGATGATTTTCTTTATCACTTTCATTACCAATAATGATTTCTTTATCACTTTCAAGTTAAATTTTCCAATGGATTTCAAAATTTCCAACATACTTTAGAATACTTTGTTTCAGGAACTGTTTGTGTTATTTACTACATAGATAACATTTTAGTTAAATATATTAATAAATTAAATACATAATAAACATTTTACAATTAAATATATTAATAAATTACATACAGAATTACATTTGACTTTATAAATGTCTGCCATATATAATAGAGATTTAATATGAAATTTAAATAAGAACATAATTCATAAAAACTTATTCAATTTCATTGAAAATATTTTATTTTTTAAATATATTTATGAATCAATATTTTTGAATCCAGTAACAGATTTTTTAATGCAAGTTTCCAAATAATTTCAATGATTGAAAATTTTTAAATGAGAAATAAATTAAACTTTTATAACAGAAAATCTTATAAAATTTTCACTCTTAATAATAATTTTAACTTTGAAAATATGGGATTGCTTACACTCTAAATCATGTAACTTGTAATTTCCATCAACGAAAAGAAAATCAACATTTTTAAAAAGTGCATTTTTTAAAAAAAACTTAAGAATTTTTACATGTTTAGGTAATTATATTTAATAGCACAACTGCGGTGTTGTTTGAGAATGATATAACAAATTCTCCAATCTTAGTCTATATATCATGCTCAACTGCTCAAAGATTCTGTTTTCTTTCAAATTTTGAGGTTCAAAAAACTTGAAGAATATTTGATAATACCTTTGGCAAAAAATCATAATATCATTCCTTTGTTTCATGTAGTGAATTATAATAAATGTCTTCAAATTCTAATAACAGTTATAGAGTAAAACTGTTTGGTGTTTTGAATATTTATTAAGTACTGTTCATATAACATAAAAGTGTGAAGTAAAATTTAGAATGTTTTTTTCTTTTATTATTTATTTTAAAAATTTATATCTTAAAAAGATCAAGTTAAGTAAGGAATATAGATTCTATCATTTTTCTTCCCATTCAAATCTAAACTAAAATAAGCAAATTGGCTTTTATTTTAATAAAATATATTTCATGCACTGATTCTGCCACTGAAAATGTTCACTCAATTGTTCATGATGCTAAGTGTATTCTAGTAGTTTAAAAGTCAGCAAAATCTAGAAATTTTTCCCATTAGTTTTTTAATTTCCTTATTAATAGGAACTAATCATTTAATTAATATTCTTTTCACATTTGCATTTTTTATAAATTTGCAGCATAAATTTAATAATTTAACACAAATGCAAAATATATATATATATATATATATATATATATATATATATATATATATATATATATTCTTATTTTGGAAATGATGATTCTAGCAAATAAAAAATATTTTTTAATTTACATTAACATTCTTCTAATTATTGTTGTAAAAGAAAATTAAATAATATAAAACATGCTATTTTCTCATTTTTCTAAGTAAATTCATAATACAGCACTAAAAGGCAAGAAGGATTATAAAGTCCTTCTCCTATTTAAATTTTTTCAAATATCTATAAAAGTTTCTGGAAAATCTAGAAATGTGAAAAAGAAGTTATTAGATTGGTGCATATTAAATTTTATTTATATGAGAATATTTGTATCCTTGTTTTTATCACGTGTGTTATTGAAATAACCTTATTTAAAGTTGTACTGTCAATTGGCAGTCTCATTTGAACAAAAAAGTTTTTCTCAAAAGTATTTTATTTTTCATTTATAATTTTATAAAGATGTAAAATGTTATTTTTTTAATAAAAAATTAATAATAATGCAACAAAACAGCATTGCAAAATTAACTGAATCAAAAAATGATTTCAAAAATAAAACACTGATTTGAAATTTTTCAGTTTGTAGATATTGTTCTAGGAAATAAACCACATGAAAGACCAAATATGTCAAAAAAAATTATCCCGTGAAATAATGAAGAAAAGTAATTTAACTGTATCCACAAGGAAATTAGCTACTAGAAAGATAGTTGAACATACTCCAATACTGTAACACTTTTCTGATATCAGTTACAGAACAAAATATGGATAAATACCATAATTTGAGGGAAAGAGATTAGAGTAATTCACTACATATTCTTTCGAATCTGGGAGACAATTACAATCAAAAAGTGTTGCTTATACATTGATGAAATGCATTAAAAACTGAAAATTTTAGCCCATCACATGATAATCAACGTGGCTTAATACTTCGCCCTGACAATTCTGGCCTCATCTGACATATAAAACAATAGAGAAATTAGGTTAAAATAAGAAATTTTGTAGTACACAACTTATTCACTGGATTTTCCCTCAACACTTTAATTTTTTTAAGCAATTAGAACAGTTTTTATGGATTATAAATATGAAAATAAAGAGAATATGAAAAATTCCTTGTCAGAGTATATTGATTTTAGGGATTAGAGAATTCATTTAACACACATCTATACATTAAAATCTCATAAGAAAAAGAGTATTAAAGTAAGAGTATAAAATTGTTGAACGAAAAATCAGAACAATGACTATTTAACCATCAGTTTGAAGATTTAAAACAGTCCTCATTTGCAAAAAAATGAGAGAATAAAAGACTTCATGTACAGATCACACCCTATAAATTAACACACTTTAGAATTTGCTATTCCTAATACATGACAAGATTCAGATGCTATGAATAACTGGAGTGGGAACTTCATAGAAATAAAGTAAAAAGTTTATATAAATCTTTTGGCTGCCAAATACGTCAGAATGAGATTGCAATCTGTCACCAATGACACTCAAAGACTGTACAAAATTAGTCAGTATGCAAGAAATTTTTGTACTTATTTGATTTCAAATTAAAACAGAAAATATATTGATTATGGCTATATAATCAATATATTTTTGAAAATATTTTAATTTCTTCAGAAAAATTTAATAATTTTTGTATGAAATTCTCTGAAAAATTCTATATTATATTTTTTACTCTAGCCTCTGCTGTATATTATTTCTTCTCAGTCAGTCAGTTTGTTTCTTTGTTTTATCTCAATTTGTAATATGATATTTTATGTGTTTTCCCAGATTGTTATGATGGACCAACTTTGTTTCTGTTAAGTCTCTGAAAATTAATTTCTAGAAATTCTGCTTAAATTTTGGTATTTTGCTCATTCACTGGAAGGGAAGGAGGAAAAGATGTATGTAAATAAATAGAGCAGAGCCCTTTAACTTGCAATGTCATACAAGTATTTAAGTTTCTCATAGCTCTCTGAATGGTTTAATTTTTTTCAGTATTAAGTGAAGTTTTATTTTAAAGAATTTTATCAATTCTGTTATAATTTACAATGCTTTAAGACATTATGTATTTCATGCCTTATTTAGGAAAACCTTGACATGATGAAATTATGGCAAGAGAGCATTATATAGTAAAAGATGAATGATTCCATGATAAAATGAGTAAATAAATGTCATAGATTAAAATTACGGTTAATTTTTTAAAGAGATAGAAAGTATATTTCTAAATTTTGTTACACAAACACAACAAAAAACCCCATTTTACACTTTGAACTCTTTGTGACACAAGATTTTTCACAATCAGTCTTTAAAAATTTTAAACTTAGTCATTTTTTTATTGTGAATACCATATCTTTTTTTTTTTTTAAGTTTGAAAGTTTATCAATATATTTTGTCATTTAAAATTTTTAACTGAATAAATTAAATGTACTTTGTAAATTTAAAAGAAATAATAAAAAAAATACTTATCATGATACATTTTTAAAATTTCCAAGTAAATGGATGTATATTAGAATATTATTAAATGTTAATTTCAATGTACTTGTCAGGTTATATGACATGGTTTATTTGTTGCCAATTGGTAATTTTTTGCACAGTTAGACAAGGATCTCTAATTTAAAGTGACAGCATATGTGATTACCAAAAATATTATAAAGAAATACTTGATTACACATTAAAAATTGATTTTTAACTGAGCCTTTTTATAATTTTCTTTTTTTTAAGTAAGACTTAGTGATGCAAAATCAACAGGAAGTTTCCTTTCATTTCCTCTTCATCCCATAAGAATGCATCAAACACAATAAAATAAATTTATTCAAATGTTTAGCATTAAGTAGTTAGCAGCTGATGAATAAATCTACACATGTTCTATTGTAAGTAAATTAATACTGGAAATTTTTAGATCATTAGCCAGAATAATTTATTGCCATTTCTGTCCATAAACAAACATAAAAAATTGTTCTCTTTCTCATACACACATATTTTATGTCTTTTATTACATCTTACAGCAATATGAATGCTCTAATACAGTTTAAAGAGGGAAATTTAATTGATTTTTTATTAACAAACAAACCTAATTAGTTTTATTTTTATATTTTATTTATTTATTTTTTTATAGTAAAACGGGATTGTGTTAAATTATTCAATTTCTTGCATTTAATTGTAATGTTTGTTCTAGATTTAGAGAAAAGAAACAATTTTTAACAAAACAAAAACATTCTGTAACATATTTAAAACAAGTTTTAAACAGAAATCACATAAAATAATTAGTGATGTTAAAAAAATTAAAATAAATATGATTATAATTAATATTTTCTGAAAAATATGAGGACAAAAGAACAAAGTAAAACTAAAATATAAAGGTGATGCATAAAACAGGTTAAATAAACAAAATAAAGATTTTCATACGTTCACAAAATACATCAGCAGGTTGCCAACTAGCAGTGCCATTATCATTAAAGCAAACAGCATTTGAACTTCCATTTGATTTAAATTTATATCCTTCATGGCATGTATAACTAATATTTGTTCCCACAGGATACATATTATTATCTTGATGTATAGCTTCACCATATTTTATGTCAGGAGGTTTTCCACAGAGTGCTAATTTTAGAACAAAAAAATTGCAAATGTAATTACGCACATTTTTTCAAAAATAAAATTAAGAATGAAAAATAAAATAGAAAAATGACTTATTTTATTGAAAGTTATTGAATTCCAAACAGATTTAATAACAAAACTCACATAAATTCAAACAAGATTAGTATTATTTAAATTTAATAAGCAATTTATATTTTACATTGCTAGTGAAAAAAATAAAAAATGAATGGAAAAAAACTTAAATTAATGAGAGTTTATGTGAAACAAAGGTTTTCAAGTACTTTATAATTTTAATAAAACTAAAATTACTAACAGATTGATAAAATTAAATTATAGAGCTGTTTTACTAGGAGAACAGCTTCATGAATTGGATAGTTTAATTTATTTTAAGATTACTTTAGAGGAACCAAGTCCATTATAAAAAAATTTCAAAATATCAAAATTAGAAGAAACAATTGAAATATGAATTTTGACCAATAAGAACAAATAAATGCATTGTATTTCTTTATTAATTAGATTTATAAAAATTTAATTTCCCAATAAATGGGTCAACTTTCTTATAACGACAAATGAAAAGTTTATTTATGAAATTCATTGTGATTACACTTTTGTAAAATGCAATAAAATTAATATTTTTAAAATGTAATGTTAGATACAACTCACTAGAAGCTAAAATGTGCTTGTCATTATATCCTAATCGTCAAAGGCATGAACACAAATATGTTGTAAAAAAAATCTATATCTATTTATTCTGCCATACCATCTAGGTTAACAATGGATAACATTTACAGTAGAAGGCCACTTGAAAAAATAAATAAGTTATCGAGAAACTACTTGTGTTTGATTTGATTTAAATTTAATTATCAACAGCTTACATTTTTATGCTAAACAATATAACAATGTTTGAAAAAAAATGTTAAAATTAGATGCCTCTTACAGGACAACTACTAATGAAAAAAATCTGGCAGTGCAGTGTATCAGTCAAATTATATTTTTAATAGCATTTTAAATTGTATAACTGATAAGAATAGGTACAACTTATTGCTTCAACCCATGATAAAAATGATAGTGTAATATAAATGAACTTCAATGCAAGCTAAATATCAATCAATTAATGTACATCCTAATTTCAAAGAGAGGGAAAAAACAGGGGGAAATGACATCATTAATAAATGTACATAATACAAATTGTACATTTATTAATGATGCCATAATACATGTTTATTAAAAAATAAAATAATTATTTTCAGTTCCACAGCAAATAGATAAATTATAACAGTATCCTTTATAGCTCCATAGAGTCAAAATTCAATGCCTCTTTAAAAGCTAAAACCAAAACTTTTAACTATTTACATAATATTTCCATAACTTTATTTTGGACATACTACAGCAGTCACATTTGCTCAGTTAAAAAATCTTTAGACAAACTTCCAATTCTTCTTAGAATTGCCATACTGAAATCCTTATTTTGAAATTAGTCATTAACTACAGGATATAATTTTTGGAAGGCCATAAAATTGATTTTTAGTCAAAACTTACAACAATGAATAGGCAGCCTTATTTTTAATTAAGGATGCAATTCTCAAACATAACTGATTCAAAATTAACCCATTATGAAAATACTTTTGAAATGAGAAGTTTATGAATAACTTCAATTCTAAGATTTTAATTTTTTTCTCTTAAGCTTAGAAAATCTCAGGATTTTATAGTGTAATGCCATTTAGTTTCCTACATCTTGTATAACAGGCAACATTTAATTTCCAAGCAATTTTTAAAAATAAGCCTTTTTAAATACTATAGTCAATGATGAAAAAATTTTCTTCTATACAAAACCCTAGGTAAAATCCTATTTCGACCCCCTATTTAACGACAATGGAAATAAAGTATACCAAACCTTTTTTTGCCTTCTAAAATTACATGATTTCAAATAACTCTTTTTATTTACTTATCACAGCAAGGGTTAATGATAAAATGCTAATAAGATAATTTGACATAATTTATGAAAATGTATATAAGAAAATATGGTAAAAAATGCAAAATAATGTTGCTTCAGCAAAATGAAAATGAGAAAATGCTTAATCCAAAACATATATATGATCCTTTTTTTTTTATATAATTTGGATTTAATTAATTAAGAAATGGCATAAATCATAAAAATATATCTTAGGCAATGTTATCAAGCAATGAAAGTAAATTAATAATATGAATGACTTTGGTTTTTATCAATAATAAAAATTTTTAAATAATCAAGCAATCACCCACAGCTTAAAAAAATATCCTATGTAACACTACCAAGCAAGGATCAATAAATGAGCAATAAAGTTAAATGAATAATATTGGTTTTCCCAACATTCAGTTTTTAATTTATCAAGCAGTGAGACACACTTTAAAAAGATTCTGAATAGCAAAACTGAGCAAGGATCAACAATTGTGCAGAAGAGCTAAATCTCAATAAAGAAAATAATACTGTGTGTCTCTTGTTAATACTTATTATTCACCAGCACAAAATACTAACTTCAAAATTTCTACCCAGTACCTAGAGTTTAACTAGCAATATACTTTGTATATAAAGAATAACACATTTGAACCAATTGGTAATTAAAAAAATAAATTCATTTACCTAAAATATTGTCCTTTTTATTAGAAGTTCACATAAGTTTTTTCAAGTTCCAAATTAGAAAAAGATGAGAATTCTGTTTTTCACCAGACCATTCACTTGCAATTCACAAATTTAAAGAGAGAAATATAAGTTTCCAAACTCAATATTAATAATTTAAACTTTCAAATAAACACTTAATTCATATACTTAAGATTTCAAATTGAATTAACTAAAAATTTGAATTTCAGACTTTAAGAATTTTATTTTTAGAAATCAACTTTTAAAAAACCTAAAATTAATATCAATGAATGATATCCTGTAAGATGCAAGGGTTGTCAGAAGTACAATCAACATTGTACACATAACAGTTAACAGAATAACAATCATTTATCATGGAGTTCAAGTTTATCATTTAAGGAATCCATTTTAAGCTTAACATCTGCTAATTTTTCATAGTTCACTTTTGCCCCTTGGGTAGGTCAAAATAAGATTTAAACAAACACTTTTTTGCACTGCCAAGTGCAGTACTTAGTTCTATGTTCTTGGACACTAAACTGTTTGAGAAATTTTTGAGTTCACAATCAAGATATCCTTGCATTTAAAAATCAACAAGGCATAAAACTTTTTAATTTCAAATTCACAAAACTGCATAGGTACTAACATTTATTTCTATGTATACAGATACAAAAACAACCACCAACATAAAATTTTATAAAAGGAATCAAAACTTAAAAATAAGATTAATGACAATTTTCTGCAATCAACCATAGTCTTCATTAGTTCCTTTTTTTCAAAAAAAAAAAAAAAAAAAAAAAAAATTTTAAAGAAACACCACAAACTAGCACATGTGGAAGTTAGCTCAACAAATGAACTAAGCTAGAGTTTGTTGCTCAATGGTAATTTTTTTGCACTATGTTTTTATTTTTTGCACAGTAATGGGATCTATACTTTAAAGTGGATTCTTAATGACTAAAAACATCTATTCCCAAAGTGGAGTTTGAACCTACAAAATGTTGAGCTGAAGACAAACTCATTAACATTAGAAAAAAACTAGGGAGTGAACACTGAAAATTTTTAAGAATTAATTGAATCTTATTCAATATTACTATAAAATGAATATTTAATTAATCAAATTTGAAATATACATAGCAAATAAAGAAGAAACCAATAAAAATATTTAGATTTTAATAATTAAGATTATAAAATGAAGTCTTCATGTATCATAACAAATTTTTCATTATCATAGAAAAGTGTGACTCCAATGGAGAATAATCTCAAGAACATAAAATGATTGAGAAAGACACGTTATGCTACAGAAATCAATATCAAGAAAATAAAAAGGTAGTACTGCCTAAGAACTCTACCATAAGAATAGCTTACACCAATTTTTCTGTCTGTTGCTGTAGAAACAAGACCTGTTTCATTGTTTTTAGGAATTAAAATATCAAGACAAATAAAAAAATATGACAAATGATATGATGATTTTATTAAAAAATAAAAAAAACACAAAGATTGAATACAAAAGACTCATAAATAAATAATTTCAATTAAAACTCCACAAACATATGAAAGACAAAGTAACATTTACTAAGCCAAAAGAACAAAAGAGCAAATTACTATATCCAAGTTGTAACAAATTTTTCTCTTTGCTATTTAAACAAACTAGAGAATGGACACTTGTCTTCTTAAGTCACTGAACCCGCGATTTACTGTGTTGAATTTATATCTGCATACTTAACAAATGTCAGTTTAGCATTTAAAAGAAATGCTAAACTGAGCATAAAAAAAAAGAAAAACAAAAAAAAAACACAATTTACAACTATAAAGAGAATGAGGGGAGAAGGAAAAATCTTTTCTTCACTGCAACTGTTTTAAAGATATTGTTATACTGTGTCAAAAAATTTTCAAAAAGCACTCAGCAATTCCTTTAGTTTATCACCCTAAGACCATATATGTTGCACACCTTTCTTATCTGAAAAAACACATTTCTACAAAATTTTCATGGTTTGGATTTATTTGCTTTGTCATTCAAAGCTAATTTATTTTCCTTTAAGGTTAAAAACACTGTAATTGATTTTAGAAAATTCTGAACTATTATAAGCATTTATAATGAAAGTGAATTCAAACCTATGAGTAGTTCAATAGAAAGTTAGACTATTGTTCATGTAGCAACTAGATTTATACTTTTTATATCAAATTACACATTATTAAAAATATCAGTTATCTCAAAGACATAATAACACTATACTTATAATAAGTAAAAAATATAAGATGAAAACAGAAACTTGAAAATAAACATAGTAAACAGAGATACATTTTATAACTTGAAACGAGAAATCTTCATGAACTAACAGTGGTATATAATTACTTTTAATAGCTGATTCCAAGAAATTTTATCAACTGAATATTTATCTGAATATATACTTACAATTTTAAGCTACTTAAAAAAAATCAAAATAAATGCAAAACTCAATAAACTTTTGTAAGATTTACAAAATTAATAAGCAATGAATGAAGCAGGCAAAAAATAATAATTGAAAGAGTCTGTCAAAGCTAAATTACCACTAAAAAGCAATCATTAATTAAATTACAAATGAGTTATTTCATGAGTTAAGCACAATTATATAGTTTGACATAAAATTACAAGATATTGTCCAGTTATTTTGGACTGCCTCTACAACAGTAAACAAACATTTTAAGCCTAATTACTTCCTGTTGCTAATGTATTTTGTTTATAGAGTAAGCAAGTAAGAATATAGATTAAAAATTCAATTCTACTGAATAACTAAATATTTCTAAAAATGGAAAAATTAACAATCAAGTGCTTTTTTTTTAAATTATGGTTTATTAAACTTGATCGATTACTCTAAAATGTGAAAATATAAAATAAAATTATAATCCAAATTTCATGCAATAAAAAATTCACCTATTGTTTGGAATACATACCCCTCAAAAAGATTATCTCCAAACATTAGAAAGCAAATATGTATTACTTGCATGAAAAAATAAATTTAGAGTGGTTTCAATTTGTTGGTAAAATACATATCCCTCATAAAGATATTTTAAAATTAGAAAGCAAATATGTAGCTCTTACATGAAAATATAAATTTAAAATGGTTTCAAATTGAAAAATAACTAATACATGTAAGTTAATTTTCAAAAAATTGCATTAATTTAAAAATTAATCCCACCTATTGGTGTGATTAACAAAAATGAGCCTAATTATTAACATACTGTGCCGAAATGAATTTCTCAATAACAACTTCTGATATGCATGGAAGTTGATAACCGATTAATGATAACTTTCAATCTGTCTGTAATTTAACTGTAACCCTTTGTAATTACTACCATTGCATTGTTATGTGATATACATAATTAATACCAAATCTATATTTGAAAGAGAGGTCTGACAAAGTTTAAACCTTTTTTTTAATTAAGTTATACAATTATAAGTTTAAAATAGGAGTTTTAATTGATTAGAAGTTTGAAATTTTAGAAGTTAGAAACTGAATTTTGATAAGAAATAACTTTCTTTAGAAAATAAAAATTATAAAAAGTTAAGGCACACAAGATACTGAATTCTTCTCATTACAAGATTAATAGTTTTGTTATACCTTTATTATTATTTGTATATGTTTAGGTTCAAATATGTTTAATATAAAATATGTTAAATATATCTGAAACTAAACATATATTAAATATGTTGTACAAAAAAAAAATGAAATATGTTGCATAAATTGTTTAGTACTTAAATAAGATCTTGAGAGGGAATTTTTGAACAGCTTGTTTTCTACTTGATTCTTAAGTATAAAAATCAATATAAGAACTAACTATAAGAACATTATTTATTTATGCTATTACTCGGTTGTAGACAAGAACCTCGTATACCAGTGCAATTACTAATTACTGTATTTTCCTATACATAATTCATAATAGCATATTATTTGCAAGACTTTTTTATGAGTTTAAAAAAAAAAAGCATCACATCTAACATGATTTTTTTGGCAAATAGTGGAAAATATATTCTGCTGATAGCGTGGTGTTACATAAAATGAAAAATTACACAGTATGATTAAAATATAATAAATTGTACAGAAAAATATTTATTATGAAAAACAACTCATTCGATCCACTTCATTGTGAAGTATGATAAACTGAGATGAAAGCAACAGATCAATCACCAAGACTGATAATTTCAAGAAGATTATAGTAAAACTTATAAATTTTTGTTTTTAACAACTTTTAAAACAAAGTTTGAAATATTTTAAAAATAAAATATATTTGCTTCATTAACAACTAAATGAAAGAAATGGATTATTTTCAAACTGTTGAATGCATACACTATTTTCTTTTATTCTGTGGATATTTTGCACCTTACATTAACATGTTTGTCGCCATTTTATTTGCCTTCTCTATAGCTTTTAGTTTAAAAAATGAAGTGTAATTTATACGCATTGGCTTCCACATGACAATATACAAACTTGAATACTTGCAGAATGAAACAGGTTGGGTCAAGACAAAATGTCAAATGATGATAGTCAATAAAGAACTGTAATATCTTTCCAAGGAACTAAATTCATTCTTGAACATAATTGGACAAAACTAATTATAGCTGAAATATGTTTGCTGAGTCATGCCTCCATCCGTTATTTATTTTATAAAATATAACAAAAGGCAGTTTTCCAAAACTTTACGGTAAGCTTTTCAGATGGAAATGTTTTTTTTATCAGTTTATCAGCAGCAGCATATAATATGCATAACAAAATTTGAAACTTTTTTAATAAATAATCCACAGATTTATAGGAAAATATGGTACTTAAAAAGTAGTTATTATAAAAGTCTACACCATATGTTATTGATGAACAGTGTTATTTTATTATTGATTATGTTAAAACACATTTTTTTATTTTCTTTTTATTATAAATATATGGTTAATAATAGGATAAAATTAATTTTTCTATACTTCAAAAGCCCTGTTGCTGTAGACAAATAAAAAGAAATATTAGAAATTAAAATATATGAAATTCAAAATAATGGTTGGTGAAAAATTAGAAATCATATCAAACCCAAGGTTAGGATTTTACAATTTTGAATTAAAGAGTAATTAATAAAATTGCCCAAGTAATAATAAATGACTTATTGTTATAATTAAATATGCAGAATGATTCTGAACTTTATTTAAAACTCCCTTTTAAAGCACTTTAAAACTTCTTAAAAATAAAATTTTCTAAAGCAATTGCCACTTCAAATAACACTAAGTTAGATATAAATATATATCTCATAAATACTTGTAAAAGTATGTTGACTAAATCTAAGTACAAATTAATAAAAAAAAAAAAAAAACCCGAAATTTTGTAGAAATTCTTAAATGCATAACTTTGAAAAAAATATTTCCTTTACTCAAATTTTTTTTATTTTCCATTAATACATATGGTATTATGAAATAATATCTTGCAATATTTTTATTTCTATGTCTTTAGTGTTGATTGTATGATTACAACCCTGGGTATCAATAGACATTAGTCATACAGATTGGCTTAAATTACTATAATTTCAGAAAGTAAAACATCAATATAAGCAGCATGTTTGTAGAAAATGGCTTAAACAAAGTTCAAAACTGTCCAGAACTGCCATACTAATTTAATTGCAATGGTCATGGTATGAGATTCGTAACTACATAATGAACCATGAGTTATGTTGGGGCATTAATCAATAAAAAATGTATTAAATGAAAGAACTTAGAAATAAATTATCAGTATAAAACAGACTCAAAAAAAAGGTTTATATATGCAAAATACTCACATTTTGCCATAAATAATGCAACAATACAGTTTTAGACTGAGAAAATAACTTATATCAAACAAAAGTAATTATCTCAAACTATAGATAAGTTTAGACATTGTTATATTGTACCCTCACAAAATCTGACCATTCACAATTCAAATCAAGAACTTGTAAATTCTATCTTTTTAAAGTGCAAATTCTTTATCTGAAGAGTTTTAAGGCATCTTTAAATTCTAATATTATTAATGACATTTTCACTGATTTCCACACACTTGTAGCATTTTACAAATTATTGAAGAATAATTTTTTAAGTGATTGTGTAAATGACATTTTTAAAAATGTATTACTGGTCAAAGATTTGAATTTAAATTCATAAGCACTGCTATGTTTCTTTCAGAAATTATGGTATCTATAAATCATACATTATGGTTTATTTTTTTTAATAATTTGTATAAGCAGTATATTAATAGCATGTTTCAGAAGTATAAGGAGTTTCCTGAATTAAGTAATATTTGTGAGCAGCTAAGTGACAAATATGTACATGAATTTATATTTTCAATATATGGAAATCTTGACTATGTTTAAGTGTATATCATACAAGAGTTATTGACTAATTGACTCATTAGCTGGAAATGACAAGCAAAAAGTATTATGTAAGCATGAATGCTACTTATTTTGAAAAAGCACATGTACATCATTTTATTATGATATAAAAACACAAATATAATATGTTCTTTTAGATTTATGAAAATGAAATATAATTTATGCATATGAAATAAAAAATGAAAGAAATAAAAACGGTTATTAACATTATTGAGTGAGTATTGTGCTTGGCAATCCACTAATATATATTTACATTTAATAATTAAAAATAAAACAGCATGCAGGATAAATGGTAGCTTTTGAGATTGAACTTCTAATTATTTTTAAAAATCTTATATTAGCCCCAATGGAATAACAGTTATTTTATTACAAATTTCTAATTTCTTTTATTCAATTTATTATACACTGATAAATTGAAAAACTGCACTAAAATGATTTTACTGATTTTTCAGTTTGTAAAACAATATTTACAAATTTATGTGTTTAGTTTATTACCGACTTAATACAAACAAGGGCTTATTCAATTGGGATTTACAATTTAAAGTAGAATCTGTACAACTAATCTCGTGCAAGACTCACATAGGAATTAAACCCAAACTGCTAAACTGAAAGCCAGAGAACTAAGACATTGACTGTCGGCTCAGCATGGATTTGGTAAAGAATAATTTTAAATATGAAGGTAATGTAGCCTCAAACTTACATAACACCATTGTAATGAAACATAAAAATCATTGTAATTAAACATTTAAACACATTTTAAAAACTTTAAAAGACAATAAAATGATGATTGGAAAAAAAAAAAAACATTCCATTATAATTTGCACATTATAAGTGCTTTTTTTTATGTATATTAATTAAGAATACTTGTGTAAATAGGGTTAATCTTACTTAATACATAGGAAAAAAGATATGGAGTTTGTAATAAGTGATGTCAAATGGATTGAAATATTTTTAAATACATTAATATGAGAATCAGGTGGAAAAGGTATTGAAAATATTATCTAATTGATAACAAGAATTTTTTAAATAGTTATTTAATTTAATTTATAATAAATATCCATAGTACTAATAACTATATTAGATATATTTAAGAGTGAAATTAGTTTTATTAAGCATTTATTAAGTTTTATAAAGTCTTAAACTTAATGTGCATAGCAGTAAAATCAATTTCATATATTGTATAACAAAGTTACGGTATTAATTCAGCTATTCACTCAAAATATAATGACTTATTTTTTGACAATTAAGAATTGTGTAATAAGTTTAGAAAATTAAAAGTCACACAAGATATAAAAATCTGTTAAGAAATAACAGATTTTTGGAGAAAAACAACTAAAACAAAAAAAATAATTCTAGAAATGAATTAATTTACAAAATTACTAAATGAAAAATTTCATTGAAATTAAACAGATATAATACATCTTTTTGGAGAAGACAAACTAATTCACTCTGAAATAACATCACATAAGGATAAATATTTATTACTTTTGAAATTTTGACTTCCTTGAAGTTTTAATAATTAACTGTAAAATTTAATAAAATGTAATCTTTTTGACACAAGAAACTTTGTGCAATTACATTTCAAATTTGATCTATTTAAAATATATAAAACATTCAGCATATAATTAAATGTTAATATTTATAACTAATTAATTTATGAAATAACAGTAATTAATTATAGAATTTAGATGAGACTTTCAAAGAAATAAAAATACTCAGCCATTACAAACATGAAACTTATTCTTATGTTTTCTTTAGAGGATAGAACAAAAAAGGCATAGATTAACTGGAAATAGCTTAGGGTACAAGCATTATTAATACTTGTTTAATTTATACCAAGCAAAGTATGAATTTGATTTTAATATTGAGTATATCAATGTATTTTTAATAAAAATAAAAGATAAAATGCAGAAATAGACAGATAAAAATACAGTATAGGTATTTTAAAAAACCATATACTTTGAAAATTTTATCTCTTGTTTACATATAATCTTTTAAATTGAAAAGTTCATTATGTTTTTTCCTCAAAAGTAGAACATATTTACATTTAATTACAGGGATACAATTTTTACCACTAATTTATATCTTAAAGTTGTTGGTGAATGTATTTACAAAAATAAACAAAAAGAATTACACGAGATATATTTTGAGTGGTTTGATTATTTTTGAAATCTATGTTTTAAGAGAGAAAAAAACTTACTTTCTGCTTTTGAATAGTTAAAATGCAATGCAAAACTGAAATAAAAGCAGACTGCAATTATTCTCAATTTTTCCTTAGAGAGCATTTTCAATAAATCCTGTAAAAAACATCAACAAATTAGAGTCTTGCACATACAGATAATTAAAAAGAAAATAATGTTTTACTTTAAGAAATATCTAAAAAGTTAAACAATCATTAGACTTAAGTCTTACAATCATTTTTAATACACCCAATTTTCTTTGTCATAAAATCTATAAAACATACATGTTGATCAAAATAAAATTTATTCATTTAATGTAATACAAACATTAAGAATCATTTTAGCTAGCTTTCTTTGCATCCATTTTCTATTCCGCAATGGAGATATTTTATTAACCAGAAAATCAATTTAAATTAGTTACAAACAAATCTTTTAAAAAGTGCTAGTTTCTATCAAATTATTCTAAAAAAATTTTCTTTTAATATCAGTTTTTGATATAAAAGTAACATATATCAAATACACAGAAATAATTATGTTCTATTCTAAAAGATATATTCTATCATATATAAAGCATACTCGATATATTTTCTCTAAATCGAAGGATTCTCAAAAATTCTAACTCAAAGATAAATTTCTTAACATTTTCTACTTATTTATCTTAATTAGGTAAAAATATAAAACCCTTAAATCTTTAATTTAAATATGAGTAATCAAAACTAAAAGCATTTAAAAAATAAAAAATTGAAATCGCTTAACAGAGTTAAACACGTATAATGATTTTCGATGTTAGCAACAAAGATATTAGGAGTTTTTGCCTTCGCTAAAAAATTTATGAATAAATGCCCCATTTGTTTACATGGTTTCATATAATTTAAGTAACTTTCGCAATGATAACATTTTAATGACATTAAAAGTAATATTTTTAGAAGAGACAAATAATATTAAACAATAAAAATCAAATAAATAGATAGTAAATAAATGTTAAATTAATTTACTTACAAGGAAATGCAAGAAGCTCGATTTTAATGAAGATTGATAACTTTCATAAACTAAAAGTACCAAATAATTGTAAACATTAGGAATATAGTTAAATTTAAGTAAAACAAATGATGATCAGCAATCAAAAACAAAGTTATGAGCAATATAAAATTCAAATTGTCTTGTATATTTCACATCATTCTGGCAATTCTAAACAAAAAATATTTTTGAACAGAACAGTTTTTAGCAATGTTACAAAAATACGTCTCTTCGTGGTTCCAGTTACACAACTTGTTCTCATTCAGTGTTCTCTGTAAACAAAGCTATTCGGGTTACTCATTCATTGATATCCGGTAAAGTCCAAAGAGAAAGTAATAATAATCGAAAGAAAAAATATAATTTTGGAAAGAAATTCCCTTTTATGTGAAGCATTTTTCAATGGAAAAACACATCTGAATGCTTTAAATTATTTTAATACGTCTAATTAAATATTTATTTTAAGAAATTATTTGATGAAAAAAATTTAAGTAAAATCATGGAAAAATAAAATGATAGATTGGAATTAAAAGAATTCGAGAAAAATGCTTTGAGACCATAGAACTGTATCTACAGTTCAATGTTTGAGACAACGTATTATGACAAATTTTCAAGTGTCGGATGCATAAAGATATATAAAGGCTTAAAAAATATTTCTTTTTATTTTCAGTTTTTAAAGATTGTGAATGGAAATTCGAATGTAATATTATGTCAGCTGCAAATCTAATATTCCGATATCTCGTTGATTCCGAAAGCAAGAAAGCGAAATGGTAACCAGTAAATGTCGTGGATGGCTGTCATTTAGTAAAAATAATCTTGGCTTGAGTAATATTATCTTAAGAGATGTTAAATTAATAAACAATTATAATTGACATAATTTTCGTCTATATACTGCATCATATTATTGTTACTGTAGAGCAAACTTGAAAGAAATTTTTTGTCAATATATAAGGCTGACATAAATATTTTCGGTTATTTTAATTTTGTAGTAATGTTAAAATGGAAATAGTTCTGAATTTGAACTTCATAATATACCAAACGATTACATTAGAAATAAATTTTAAAATTTAGGCAATAATTTTTTAAAAAAATCTTGCTTATAGGACAGAAGGACATTTAAAGGTAGATCTTGTTTTTACCTTAAATCAGAAAAAAAAATAATAATGAAGCAGCTGATGAGTACATGCAGCCATTGTGACCGATTGAGTGTAAGAAAAATTTCGTAGGATCTTTTATTATATGTATGAAAGAAAATGAAGAATCATAAATACATATTTTCCCTTAAAATGTATTAGTTAGTTTCAAAAACTAAAATATGTAATAGGAGATAAATAAAGAATGTGGTTAAATGTTGTAATATAAGCACCATGACTTAATATATAAGAGGTAAAAAGGAAGAAGGTGAAAAGCACAAGCAAATGCGAGCGAATATAATTTTACTATGATAAATATCCTTTTTACAACATTAACAGTGCACCTAATTTAAAAAATCCTACCATTAGTGCCAACTACAATATAATAGAGTATATGCGTTAACCTAAGTATAGCGATGACCATAGTATATAGAATCATTCACTTTTATGAAAATTTTATTTCGAGTTTTTAAAATATATGGAGGATCAGTTCTGTTGTTTAAAATTATTTCTAACTCTCAGTGTTTTAAATTGCGTTCCAAGACCATTTTCAAACACAAAATGGCTAAAAATCATGTGCTCCAGGTTACGTCATTACTCGATGATTATTCCACTATTCAAAAATTTCAGAATCTCAAACTTTCGAGTTTCGAAATGAAGCAACCAAGGTGTTGGAGAAAAGTGTATAATCTCAGGCTGCATTGCAACTTTCCGGCTATTATGGCAAACGTATTTGTGGGGTTCAATAATTAAAAAAAAATAATAATTATTAGTCTGAATAACAGATTAACTACATAGGTGGTTATTAAAATAATAGATATACCATAGATTTATAAATAACCCTTTATTAATATTGTTTAAGACCCCCTTTGCCATGTAGTACAGTTTGGATACGACTAAGAATTAATCATACAATTGTATGAATAAGTGCTAAACAGTGTTTAGAGGAGCATTGTACCATTTTTCATAGAAATACTGTGAAAGTTATAAGAAAGATGCTGATGTAGGATATCGATTCCTATGGAAAGCTCTAAAATAGACCATAAAGAATACAAATAAACTATATTGAATACAAATAAACTATGGTGATTGTGCGGTGCAAAGTAAATGTCAAACTTGATCCTCGTGTTCATCAAATCATGATTAGAAAATCCTTACCGTATAGAAAAGTGCATTATCGTCTAGGAATATTCCATCTCCTACAGGAAACAAAGTTCGATTACAGGATGGATCTGGCCTGCTAAAATTTCTATATTCTACTTCTCAGGGATATTTCCTCAAAGGGTTATGATTGGTCTAGTAGAAAATTATGACGCGGGTGATCATATTATGCTAGATATACTTTTATGTTTCAGAATTCGAGGGAGAAAATCACGATCATACGTTTATGAAGGTCTTTCAAATGTATATCCATTCTATATGGGAAAGTGTGAAAGTCTGTTCCTCAGACCATATTATTTTTTTTCCATTTATCAATCAATCATGTTTAGTGAATATATCACCGTTATAGACGACGTTTTGAATTAACATCTGGGACAAGTAGCTTTAGAGTTGCTGCTCGGTCGTTAATGTTCTGTTTATGAAATTACCTTCTAACTGTTGTCCTTGACATTGAAGAATCTAGATGATGATTGAGCTCTGCGGGCACTTTTGCTGTAGTTCTTCATCACAAACTACTTCATTAGAGGTCGGCTTCTTTCACTGAGCTTCTTTTTGTGTCCACTATTTTGTTTTAGCGATCTTGTTTTGCCGAGCTGCGTGTAAACTGACATGACGTTAGACACCGTACCTCTAGAGATTCCTAGAAGTTGGGACGTTTCGGTTGCACTTGCTACAGCTAGGAGGTATGTTATAATTTGGCCTCTCTGAAAATTTGAGAGGTCTGACATTCAACGCTTTTGGGAAAATTCCAAGATT
>JAPDSC010004213.1:0-11645 GCA_026290005.1 Latrodectus geometricus | reverse complement strand
TATATATATATATATATATAATTGTATTGTATTGTGAAGAAAATATAATTTACACTTTTGAAAATAAATGCCGCATTTCAATTTAAAAAAAACGGATCGAATAATATTAACTAATAATGCAGTTTTTCAAATAAGTTTTGCCAAAATGATATTGGAAAATGATATAAGGATATAGAATATTTGAATATAGCAATATAGAATGCTCAATTTAAAATCTAGTCATTTTATGCAATTTGTAACTATATAAACAGGATGTATAAAATGTAAATTAAGAAAAGAGTTCCGAAATAATTCTTAAGAATACACAAAGAATTAAATTGTTCACAAATAAATAATATTCCAAAAATCCAGAAAAAATATTTGTCAATAAAATTTTCACGATGAAATTAAAAAGTAATTATACTTAACAGCATGATCTAAGGAAGAATATAAAAAGTAATATTTTAGTAAGTAGATTTCATTTCAATTATAAATGCATTGAAATGTAATGTACTGATACTTTAAGAGAAAATCGTGCACCAATCTGATAGGAACAGATTAAAAAGGATTAAGATAAAAACTACATTGTGATAAAGAATCATACTCACATTAGCTTAGATAAACGAAAAGGAGTTATTTTATTTTAGTGTATATAAATTGATTTTGGAGAGAATGTCAAAAGCAAAAATAAAAAAAATTTTTTGAATTGATATTAAAATTGAGATAGTGATTAAAATAATAAAAATATAGACATGAATTATCCATTGATGGCAAAAATAATTAAAATATGAAAATTAAAAAAATATGCATTTTTGAAATAAAAAGAAAATAAGCTATAAAAGAAAGAACTGTAGGAACTTTTAAGAAAATGTAACAAACAGAAGAAAGGATACAATTTTTTAATAAAATTAACAGATGAAAAGGTGTCAAGGAAAATCGTAATGATTTCAAAAAGGGCTATTTTCAAAATTTAACCATCCCAAAAGAAGCATTCGAATTTACTTTTCATAATGTGTCAAGAAAAAATATTAATTTTAATAACGAAAGAAGTATAAAGAAAATAAAATAAGAAATATAAATAGTTAAATGAAATTATAAATAAATATTAAAAAAAAAGATACCGTTGGTATAAATAAAATTACTGGATACAAAACTATTGAATAAAGATTGCAAGAATTAATAAGAAATGATAAAGTTATAATAATTATGTTTAAAAGTTTATAGAGTCTAATGGTTGATTTAATACTAATATGAAGAAACTCCTTCTCTGAAATATAATAATAGCAATAACTAAATTAAATAACTAAAAATTAAAATCTCTTTGTTAATCTAGGTTTTCCAAAATTAAATTATATTAATCATTAATAAAGTTAGTTTATGAATAACTAAATTGGATAATTATTAACATTTCAAAATGGTGTGATAAATATTATCAAATAAAAATGGTTTTTTATTAACAATTAAAAAACTATCAGGATATCTTTTAAATCTGTAATTACGAGAAATATTGAACAATATTTCTCATTCATTTTATCTGAATAAAATGTTATGAAATTAAATTCTTTAGTAATTTAACAACGAGAGAGGGAGACTACAAATATGTTTTTGTGATAAAATTATATCTTATAATATTTGTGTTCTAACAATATTTCAGTTCTTATTTGAGATTACGAATGCTTTAAAAATATTTCAGTTCCATTCTATTCAAAATTTCCACTCTTAAATTTTTGAGAACAATTCAAAGTTTCTTTATTAATATTATTTGATTCATAATTATTATGAGAATACTTTCAAAATACATATCACGTTTCTTCATAAAAATTTAAAGTAATTGGCAGTGAATCTAAGTTTATTATTTTTATAAAATTTAGGCAAGAAAAGTAAAATTATTGGTTATTAGATGCTTCAAGTTAAATTTTTATAAATGGCTTTAATTTTATAATCAGCGATTTTACTGATAGAGCTTTATTTGATAAAATTATTGAATTTAGTTTAAAACTTAATAAACTATGATGTAATTCTGAATAATTCAAATAATGGTGCAATATTTGCTCTGCCATGTCCATAGTTGTGACAGTAAAATTATTTTGTAATTTTAAATTTCTTTTAATATTACAAATTTGTAATATTTTAATATTACATATTTGTTTGTCATTAAGGTTTAACTTAAAAATCTCAAAATCCTTTATTTCATCTTTTTCAGCCCCTCAGGGGGTTTACTTTCTTTAAGTAAACACGGGTGTCACAATCCCGAGATACCCCAGTGATCTTTCCTCCTCTTTCTTTTCCCCTCAGGGGGTTTACTTTCTTAAAGTAAACACGGGTGTCACAATCCCGAGGTACCTCAGTGATCTGTCCTCTTCTTTCTTTTCTTCTCTCCTCTTCTCTTCTGCTTTTCTTTCCTTTTCCCCCTCAATGTGGTCCCCTCAGGGGGTTTACTTTCTTTAAGTAAACACGGGTGTCACAATCCCGAGGTACCCCAGTGATCTGTCCTCTTCTTTCTTTTCTTCTCTTTTCTACTCTTCTGCTTTTCCTTCCTTTTCCCCCTCAATGTGGACCCTCAGGGGGTTTACTTTCTTTAAGTAAACACGGGTGTCACAATCCCGAGGTACCCCAGTGATCTGTCCTCTTCTTTATTTTCTTCTCTTCTTCTCCCTTCCGCTTTTCCTTCCTTTTCCCCCTCATTGTGGTTGCCTCTTACGAGGTTGAGGGCTCCCCTTTAGCAGCTGTCGCCGCTCTGTTGCTATTAGCTACTCTTGGGGACTAAATCACCCACGTGTTTGCCGTGCGTGGAGACCCGTGTCCCTGGAAAGGAGGGTCCTGGTAATTGAGGCCCCCAGAGACCAACACATTACTTTGGCCTCTGCTTCAGGTAAACGGGAGGTGTGTTGTGGTCCTCAGCACATCAATCGGCTTTATGGATCAAGCGATCGGTACATCTGCTGGATGACTCGTTAAGGGTGGAGGCCATCACAGGGATGTACTGTGAGCGTATAGGATCTGGCTAGCACTGGTGCAGCTGGTCTGCATCCCCTTGTTGGACTCGGTGGTGGGTGGTGCGGTCAGGTCCCGAATTTTTAATTTAAATCTAATGGAGAACAAAAACTTTACTTTTCTCCCACGGGAGCAACAACTTGAAACGCTAAAGCCAAAATTTTTTGTAGTTAAGAGAAAGGAGGGAAATTTTACCACAGTGTCCCCCTTCCTCATTTCAAAAGGAATATCGGGAATAGTCGGGGAAGTTAAAAAGGTTCAGAAAATGCGCTCCGGTGACCTGCTTGTAGAGGCTGCTTCAGACTCTCAAGCAGCCATTCTGGCTAGCATGAAAACACTGGCTAACATCGAAGTGACTGTCACGCCTCACGGAAACCTTAACTTTTCTTGTGGTGTTGTCTCCGCAAGGGATTTGATTTATACGCCGACGGAAGAAATTCTGGAAAACTTACAAGATCAGAAGGTCTGTGGTGTAAGACGCATCACAGTCAGACGGGATGGTAACGTTATCGATACGAAACACCTGATTCTGACTTTTGCGACCCCAGACCTTCCGCAGTATGTAAAAGCTGCGTATATGAATTTACCCGTCAGGCCATACATCCCGAATCCCTTGCGTTGTTTCCAATGTCAGCGCTTTGGACATTCGAGAAACGATTGCAGAGGCAAACTCACCTGCGCTCGTTGCGCGGTGGTTGGCCACGATAGCTCGAACTGCACAGCGAAGGAGGTTTGTGTCAACTGTAAAGGTGACCATCCCTCCTATTCTCGAACTTGTCCTCAGTATTTGCTGGAAAAGGAGATAACCACAATAAAAGTTCAACAAAAGTGTTCATATCCAGAGGCGAGAAAACAAGTCACTTCCCGTACTCCTCAACCTGGAGTCAGTTATGCCGCAGCTGCCAGAAAAGTCACCAAATCGAGCAGCACACAAACTGAATCGTTTTCTGTTTCCCCAATAAGGTTACCCCAAATATCTGAAAAGCCGAAATTCAAAAAATCTCCGACATTTTCAAAAAAGGCTCCTTTTGCCAAATCAAAAGCAGAGAAAGCTCTTAAATTAAAAATTTCGAAAGAACCAAAAAGAAGACTAATTTCCACCCAAAACGCTTTCTCCTGCTTGGAGACTGACGCGGTGTCCTTATATCCCTCGGACGATGATGTATCGTTCGAGGAGCTGATAGATGACCCGCCTTCCAGCTCCGGGAAAGGAGCTCCTCAAATTAAACAATAACTTCCTTTGTTTCTTGGAACTGCCATGGTTTGCGTTCACATTATGATGACATCAAGTCTCTAATATCAACATATAATCCCGTATGTTTGGCACTTCAGGAAACTTTCCTGAAGTCCAACAATAACATTAACATGCGTGGATTTAATTGTTTTAGAAAAGACTGTGGTGACGATGGTGCAGTGTCTGGTGGTGTTTGCATATTAACATCCAATAACTACCCCAGCGCTGTCCATCCAATCAATACAACTCTACAGGCTGTAGCGATCAGAATTCACACATCATGTTTGATTACAGTCTGTAGCTTGTATTTACCACCACATGATGTCATCCGCCAAGAAGAACTTGATACATTAGTTGATCAGCTGCCTTCACCATTTTTGTTAGTAGGTGACTTTAACGGACATAATTCTCTGTGGGGAAGTGATGATACTAATTCTCGCGGTCGTCAGATAGAGCAATTTATTTCTGATAATTGCCTCTGTCTGATCAATACCGACGAGAAGACATATTTCCACCTACCCACAAGAACATTTCATTCTCTCGATCTCGCCATTTGTTCACCTTCACTTCTGCCATTGTTGAATTTAACAGTAGGGAATGATCTGCATAATAGCGATCATTTCCCACTCGTCATCTCCCAGACTGGAGGTAGTAGTGTGCAGCAACGCATACCTACTTACGTGTACAGTCGGGCAGATTGGCCGTTATTTACACAATTGGCAGTCGTTGATGATAAAATGGTTACGATCGATGATATTGATAATGCCGTAAATAAAGTCACTGAAACAATTGTAGGAGCAGCTGATACTGCAATACCTAAGAGTTCTTCTAAACTAAAAAGGCGCTGGAAACCGTGGTGGAACAAGGAATGCCAAGAAACTTATAAAAAACAAAGGAAGTTATGGGGGTTATTTCGGAGATACCCCACAACGGAGAATCTAATTGCCTTTAAGAGAGCAAAAGCATTAGCTCGCAGAGCTCGTCGTCGAAGTCAGAAGGAATCCTGGTCTCGCTATGTCTCTTCAATTACATCTTCCACATCCAGTAAGCAGTTATGGAGAAAAGTAAAAGCAGCCAATGGTATTTATAGAGAATTAGCAATTCCTATTTTAAAAACCGAAGCTGCTATATACTCTTCTCCTGCAGACATTGCTAACGTCTTTGGTGAAACATTTGCTAGTGTTTCCAGCCCCGACTCTTATAGTCCTTCGTTTATAAGGACAAAGAGTCGAGCTGAACAAATACCAATTCGTTTCAACCATAGACAAGCTTTGCCATATAACTGCGAATTTCGGATGTTGGAGTTGAAGCGAGCATTAAAGCAGGCCAACAATACCAGCCCAGGACCTGACGGAATTAGCTATCAAATGCTTCGACATTTAAGTCCAGATTCCCTGTTGAACTTATTGTATCTGTTCAATAGGATCTGGACTGAAAATGAATTTCCAATACTCTGGTGCGAAGCAATAGTAATTCCGGTCCTTAAACCTGGTAAGGATCCTTCAGAACCTTTAAATTATCGACCGATAGCTCTCACGAGTTGCCTTTGTAAGACTCTCGAACGTATGGTCAACGCCCGCCTCGTGTATGTCTTAGAAGAACATAAATGTATACATGTTAATCAGAGTGGATTCCGTAAAGGAAGATCCACTCTTGATAACATAGCATATTTGGAAACCCAAATCCGCAACGCTTTTGTGCGGAGAAACCATCTGGTTTCCATCTTCTTCGACATCGAGAAGGCATACGACCGTACGTGGCGACATGGAATTCTCCGTTCATTATATGATTTTGGCTTTCGGGGTAATCTTCCGATATTCCTAAAGAATTTCTTATGCTCCCGTGTTTTTAAAGTACGTATTGGATCATCTACGTCCAATACTTTTATTCAGGCCGAGGGTGTTCCCCAAGGCTCAATTTTAAGTGTTACAATTTTTAATTTCTACATAACTAGCATCCTTCATCACCTTTCACCATCTGTTAATGGCACAATGTATGTAGATGACCTGCAAATATCTTGCCAAGGATCGAACATGCGTTTAATTGAGAGACAATTACAAACATCTGTAAATAAAATAGCTGCATGGTGTGCGGAGAATGGCTTTACACTATCTCCTAGCAAGAGCTGCTGTGTCAATTTCTGCAGAAAGACCAGCATTCACAATGATCCTGTTATCAAACTCAACAACACACAAATACCTGTAGTCAACGAGATTAAGTTTCTTGGTGTGACATTCGACCGAAAGTTGACCTTTCTTCCGCATGTTTTATATTTGCGGAAGAAGTGCGAGCGATCGCTTAATATCCTCAAGGTATTATCTAATACTTCTTGGGGTGCTGATCGCTTGTCACTACTTCGAGTCTATCAAGCACTAATTTTATCTCGTATTGACTACGGATGTGTTGTGTATGGATCTGCTAGGTCTTCTGTCTTACGCAGATTGGACACTGTGCATCACTCTGCTTTGAGGATATGTTCAGGAGCATTCCGCACATCACCCGTCCAGAGTCTTTACGCAATTTGTCAACAATTGCCTTTGGACCTGAGACGAATGCAGCTGTCCCTCAATTATTACGCTAAAGTCATGTCTGACAATAAACATCCTTTACGATCCTTGGCATATACTCCTGCCTTGAAGAGATTATATGATGCTCGATCATATAGCATCCAACCCTTTCTCATTCGAACTAGAGCTCAACTATATTTAACAGACCTACATGATGTCCGTTTTATTAAAACGGACTTACATTCACATCCACCCTGGTATGATCCACAGATTAACATTATTAATCCATTCGCTCAGTTTCGAAAATCGGACACAACCTCAACTATTTTTCAACAGCTTTTTCTATCACATCGCTGTCAGTATTCATCATACACGCCTGTATTCACGGATGGTTCCAAAACAGCAGGACATGTTGGCTGTGGCATATTCTATGCTAATGCCAGTTATGGTTACAGCCTTCATACGTCCTGCTCCATCTTTACAGCTGAAGCTACCGCTATTTTTCAAACTCTTCAGCTAGTGAATACAGAGCGATTTAATAAAATCTGCGTGTATACTGACAGTTTGAGTGTATTAGAAGCGTTGAAAAATTCCAATTATTGTCATCCTGTTGTGTCCAAGATTTTCGGAGCATTGGATTCCCTTGCTGGCAAGGGATATGACATCATTTTCTGTTGGGTCCCAGGTCATGTAGGTCTAGAGGGAAATGAAAAGGCAGATGCAGCTGCTAAAGCTGCATCGTTCGTACTTCATTCATCTGTCCCTCTTTTCGACGTGAGAAGGGTTGTAAAAAGATTTGTAAATTCTCTCTGGCAGGAGTTATGGAGTATGCAGGTCACTAATAAATTATGTGCCATATTTCCATCCCTCATTCCATTATCAGTTTTACCGATACGGAGAATAGATGTTAGATTAACTCGCCTTCGTATCGGACACACACGTTTCACACACAGACATTTATTTTTAAGTGAATTAATTCCATGGTGTGGAACGTGTGATCAACCATATTCAATTAATCATATTTTAATTTCATGTAAAGATTTTAACAAAGAACGTCTACATTTTTTTAAAACTGATTTTTTAACATTTTTTGATTTGTTGGGGGAACCCCCCCACAGAAACCTATTTGCCTTTTTAAGGGCAATAGGTTTTTTAAATTTTATTTAATGGCTAACTTTATGTTTTTGTATAAATATATTTACATATTTATTTTCTTTTTTCTTAAATTTTAAATAAAAATTGATTTTAATAATACTTTTTACAAAAAATTTTTTGTTTTTTAAGATTTTCATGTTGTATGTGTAAAAATAAATAAATAAATAAATAAATAAAAATAATAAATAAATGCAATATTAAATTTTATTTTGGCGCAGTTTGTCCACTTTTGGACCTTGCGCCATAAAACCCAACAACAACAACAACAAAAAATTCATCTGAACAACACTACAATACCTGTAGTCAACAAGATTAAATTTCTTGGTTTGACATTCGACCGAAAGTTGACCTTTCTTCCGCATGTTTTACATTTGCGGAAGAAGTGCGAGCGATCGCTTAATATCCTCAAGGTGCTTTCCAATACATCTTGGGGTGCTGATCGCTTGTCATTCCTTCGAGTCTATCAAGCACTTATTTTATCTCGTATTGACTACGGAAGTGTTGTGTATGTATCTGCTAGGTCTTCTGTTTTGCGCAGACTGGACACTGTGCATCACTCTGCTTTGAGAATTTGTTCTGGCGCTTTCCGCACATCACCCGTCCAGAGTCATTATGCGATTTGTCAGCAACTGCCTTTAGACCTGAGACGAATGCAGCTGTCTCTCAATTACTACGCTAAAGTTATATCTAACTTACAACATCCTTTACGGTTCTTGGTATAAACTCCTGCCTTGAAGAGATTATATGATGCTCGACCATATAGCATCCAACCCTTTCTCAGTCGAACTAAATCTCAACTGTATTTAACAGACCTGCATGATGTCCGTTTTATTAAAACGGACTTACATTCACATCCACCCTGGTATGATCCACAGATTAATATAATTAATCCATTCGCTCAGTTTAGAAAATCGGGCACAACCTCAACTATTTTTCAACAGCTTTTTCTATCACATCGCTGTCAGTATTCATCATACACGCCTGTATTCACGGATGGTTCCAAAACAGCAAGACATGTTGGCTGTGGCATATTCTATGCTAATGCCAGTTATGGTTACAGCCTTCATACGTCCTGCTCCATCTTTACAGCTGAAGCTACCGCTATTTTTCAAGCTCTTCAGCTAGTGAATACAGAGCAATTTAATGAAATCTGCGTGTATACTGACAGTTTGAGTGTATTAGAAGCGTTGAAAAATTCCAATTATTGTCATCCTGTTGTGTCCAAGATTTTCGGAGCATTGGATTCCCTTGCTGGCAAGGGCTATGACATCATTTTCTGTTGGATCCCAGGTCATGTAGGTCTTGCGGGAAATGAAAAGGCGGATGCAGCCGCTAAAGCTGCATCGTCTATACTTCATTCAAATGTCCCTCTTTTCGACGTGCGAAGGGTTTTTAAAACATTTGTTAAATTTCTCTGGCAGGAGTCATGGAGTTTGCAGGTCACAAACAAACTGCGTGCCATATTCCCATCTTTCATTCCATCATCAGTTTTACCGTTACGAAGAGCAGATGTCAGATTGACTCGCCTTCGTATCGGACACACACGTTTCACACACAGGCATTTGTTTCTAAATGAACTAAATCCATGGTGTGAAACGTGTGATGTACCATATACTGTCTCTCATATTTTAATTTCATGTCCTAATTTTAACCTTTACCGTTTTAAATATTTTCAAACAGACCTTTTAACCATGTATGATTTAGTGGGGGAGCCACCCCACCGAAACCTTTTTTCCTTTTTAAGGGAAATTGGTTTCCTTAATTTTATTTAAATTTTATGAATTTTGTTCTGCTTTCATATACTTATTTCGATTTTAAAACTATTATATACAATAATTTTTGTGTTTTAAATTTTTAATGTTGTGTTTGGGTTTTGCTTAAAATCTGTAAATTTTCTTTAAAACTCAATTTTTGGCGCAGCTTGTCCTCTTTGGACCTTGCGCCACAAAACCCAACCCAATCAATCAATCAAACATTCCTTTGTTTTTTATATGCTTGTTGGCATTCATTGTTCCACCATGGTTTGCAACGCCGTTTTGGTTTAGAAGAACTTTTAGGTATTGCTGTATCAGCTGCACTTATTATTGTTTTAGTGACTTTGTGAACGGCTTCATCAATATCATCGATCATACAGTGACTTTATATACGGCAATATCAATATCCTCGATTATAACCATTCTATCATCTACAACTGCCAATTGTGTAAATAACGTCCAATCTGCCCGACTGTACACGTAAGTAGGTAGGCGATGTCGCACACTACTACCTCCAGTCTGGGAGATGACGAGTGGGAAATGATCGCTGTTATGCAGATCATTCCCAACTGTTAAATTTAACAACGGCAGAAGTGACGGTGAACAAATGGCGAGATCGAGAGAATGAAATGTCCTTGTGGGTGTGTGGAAGTATGTTTTCTCGTCGGTATTCATCAGACAGAGGTTGTTATCAGAAATAAAATTCTCAATCTGACGACCGTGAGAATTGGTATCGTCACTTCCCCACAAAGTATTATGGCCGTTAAAGTCACCGAATAACAAATATGGTGAAGGCAGCTGATCAACTAGTCTATCAAGTTCTTCTTGGCGGATGACATCATGTGGTGGTAAATACAAACTACAGACTGTAATCAAACATGTTGTATGAATTCTGATAGCTACAGCCTGTCGAGTAGTATTTAATGGATGGACAGTGCTGGGGAAATCGTTAGATGTTAATATGTAAATACCTCCAGACACTGCACCATCGTCACCACAGTCTTTTCGAAAGCATTGAAACCCACGCATAGTGATGTAATTTGTAGACTTCAGGAAAGTTTCCTGAAGTGGTATGCATGCGGGGTTATAAGCTGATATAATAGACTTGATGTCATCAAGATGTGAACGCAAACCATGGCAGTTCCAACAAATAAAGGAAGTTATTATTTAAATTGAAAAGCTCCTCCCCTGGAGCTGAAAGGCGAGTCTTCTATCATTTCCTCGAGCGATAAATTATCGTCCGAGGGATGAAGAGAGACAGCATCAGCTTCCAGGGATGACATGGCTCTACGGGTGGATAAGGAGGACTTTCGAGGGCCCTCCCTTGCAGATTTTAATTTGGAGGCCTTAACGCCTCGAGATTTAGCCAAAGAAGCTTTTCTAAGTAATGTAGATATTGATTTTGGTCGTTCTGTTTGTAATTGGGGTAATCTCATTACAGGAAGTGGCAGGGTATCGGTTTGTGTGCTTGAACATTTGGTGACTTTTTTTGCTACGGCTGCATAACTCATACCAGGCTGTGGCGTACGAGAGGCAACAATTTTCCTAGCCTCAGGATAGGTAATTTTGTTTTTAACTTTTAACGTGGTGATTTCTTTTTCGTGAGCCCATTGAGGACAACTTCGAGAATAGGAGGGATGGTCACCATTACAGTTGACACAAGCCTCCTTCGCTGTGCAGTTCCCCCTCAGGGGGTTTACTTTCTTTAATTAAACACGGGTGTCACAATCCCGAGGTACCCCAGTGATCTTTCCTCTTCTTTCATTCCTTCTCTCTTCTACCCTACTGCTTTTTCTTCCTTTTCTCCCTCATTGTGGTTGCCTCTTTCGAGGTTGAGGGCTCCCCTTGAGCAGCTGTCGCCGCTCTGTTGCTATTAGCTACTCTTGGGGACTAAATCACCCACGTGTTTGCCGTGCGTGGAGACCCGTGTCCCTGGAAAGGAGGGTCCTGGTAATTGAGGCCCCCAGAGACCAATACATTACTTTGGCCTCTGCTTCAGGTAAACGGGAGGTGTGTTGTGGT
>JAPDSC010004211.1:0-14709 GCA_026290005.1 Latrodectus geometricus | reverse complement strand
ACTTTTCTCTTTAAAATGTCTTAAGTTTTAATAAACCTATACATTGTTTAATTTTATTATTAATCAAGAGGTAGTCTCTAGAAATAATGTAAAAATTTTACAAATTTGAAAATAATTTCCTATTTTTATGCATATGTTGCTAAATGTAAAATGTAACATATCAAATCAAATTATTTTTTTCTAACATAGAGAGAGAAACTGTACGCCACAACAAGAACGGAAACTGCTACATATTTATCGTTACTCTGTGAGCTACTGTGAACCAAATAATGGAGATGAATAGCATATCCTCTGTCCACCACAAATAAGTTTACGTAGAGTGTAACAAATTCATTCATAATATCAGCAGAAACAACAAAGAGAGGAAGGAACACCTATGTCCGTACTGGGACCCACATCTTCGTATACTGGAACGCTAAGCACTCAGTCATCAGGCATCAAGACATGTGTTTGGACTAATATATTACAAGAGATTTACGGATTTTGTAGAACACATCTCTTATGATAAAGTGTAAGTTATTAAAAACTGTTTTGTGTTTTTCTGCTAAAGAAAATACTGTTATAAGTTACTTTTATAATGATCACATGTGATTTTATTTCTTGAAATCAAACCAATTTATATTACTGAATATAAAAAATTATTTTCAATTTTTATATAAATGTAAAAAAGTATATAAAACAAAGTTTCCATTTGCCTGATACTTTTTGTGCAGCAACTATAACTGTCAGCATCTACACGCCGCTGACTTATCTGAAAGGTGAATGTGATATCTTATTACTGTTTGTCTAACAAGCATTAAAAATTTCTATAATGCAATGATATTTAAAGTATTTTGAGACATTAAGGTCCTTAATAACACCATAATATTAGACGTGGCGTGTCTCTGGGATAATGAAAAATTATCAACTTTCCACAGTTGTTATCGATTTAATAGGATTGGAATATGACAGTAAAAGTTCAGAATTATAACAAAAATTAACATTCATTGATTTTAAAAACGAAACAGTTTGCATGTTTCTCATATAGATTTTTTTCCCATAAAATTTAGAGTAAATTATTCTGAACGGCACTTAGATGTAGTTATTTTCTTTTCAAAGAAATTGTTGTAATAAAATGGGATATTCCTGTAATTGTAAAATAATCGGTTTTCTTTGTTCTAAAATCCAGGATGTAATTTATGTCACAGTGAGAACTTATTCACGATAAATTGTTATTCTTAGAAATAATTTGCATCAGAAATTTTGTTGTTAAAACTTTAACTAAAATTACATTAATTCAAGTTAAAAATAAATTTATTTCGGAATTAGAAACAATATTTATTTTTATTTCTTATAATGAAAAAATAAGAAATAAAATTCAAGTTTTGATTTCTATTTCTGAATATCGTTTTCATATAATACTTTATTAGTATTAACAAAATAGGCATTCTTAGAACCAAGATCCAAACTTATTTGACAATACTGAAATCAGCCTCTACATGATGAAAATGTGCATTTAATTACTTTGTAAGATGTCCCACTTAGTATAGGGGACATTATTAAAATTTATTTATAAAATGTTATTTGAAAAAAAGCAGATTTAATAAAACTTTAATATTTGTCTTTGAAAAAGATAATAAGCGTGTGACATTTGAAAACAATAAGACAAAGAATAAGAATAATACAAAACTTCCAAGAATAAAGAAACACTTGTTAGCTGCAATATTAAGTTAATTCTTATATACAGAGGCATCTAAATTTAGAATTAACAATCAACCCTTTTAACTGATTAAAAGCTGACAAAATACTGTGATGATAATACCAGCATTATTTGAATTTTACTAATTTAAATTCCTACTTAATAAATTTTAAAAGGTGATTGCTATATATAAATTAAAATAAATATCAGGTATATTCTTGGGTTTCACCAAATTACCCAGCTATTTTCAGAGATTTAATGTTTTGCTGTATAAAAATCAAAATTTTACGTTCTTTTATTGATAACAAAATTTTATATTTTTTATTAGTTTTTTTTTTATTATTATTATTTCATAAGACTGTGAGCATAACTAAAAAATGATGAGTTTATTATGAATGTGCATTTTACTAAACATGTTAAGCCATTTTTCAACATTATTTATATCTGTTATTTTCTTTAATGCGATACATAGCAACTCATTAAGCTACATGTGTAATTATTTGTTAATTAAAAGTAAAACATTTTTATTTTTGTAAAATGTATTATGAATTATTTTAATTTACATTATTTGTCCTAGAATTGTTTTATCAAAATATTAAAAACAAATATTTAATCAGAAGTTAAACACTGTGGAAACTTTTTGAAGAATTCGACAATGTTAAATAAATTTTTAATCAAATGAATTTAACTGTAAGTAATCGATAAAATTCATAGTAACTAACTATACATTTTAAAATCAGAATAGTTTAAAATACTTTAAACATTTTCTTTTACATAATTTTTAATTTTATATAAAAGCCTTTTAACTAACTAATTTGCTCACGTAAAATGGTGATTTAGTATTTTTCCTCTGTAAAGATAAATGTAAGTCTAATTATTTTTTAAATGTCTCAAGATTTACAAGGGTTTAAAATTGTTAAATTAAAGATGTTGATAGGGGAAATTAGAAAAGTAAGGCTACGTTTCATGCTCAGATTACTGAAGTAAACATAATGCGCATCCCCTATCTTAAGTTTAAATATTGCGCTCTGTTGAATAAATCTTAAACTGTTTCATAAGAGCAAATAACAAATATTTGTAAGCAGAATTTTTGATTTCCAATAGTTATTTTGGGTATTTGTAATTGAATAATTTTGAAATATTCTTTAGAGATATGTGATTTCAGAATCCCTTTCTATTTTTTTTATATAAACAATATCAATATAGAATTTGTTAAGTAATAAATATTTCCATGGGAATAACCAAAAGAGTTCAAACAGAAAACAACTGTCCAATTAAGTGAAATAAAACTTTTATCTTTATTTATATTATGTTTATTTGCACATAAAACTCAATCACAAAACTACAAGGGACCTAATATACATACGTTTATTTTCTTGTAATTTCAAGACTTGAAATATAGTGTTTCGATAAATATATATTCCAATACATCATAAGAAATATGGTAAATAAGAACTAATATTTTTTTTATTAAGATTTTGATACAATGATTATTTTCAATAAAATTATATAAGCGCTTAAAATCATAAAAAAACAAACATTCATATAAAATTAAAATTAAAAGTTTAATATTTTGTTAATATTATTATTTATTACAAAGTTTTAATTAACGATATTTTTGTAATCAGTTTTGTAACTAATAATAATAAACATTCATTGAAAATTAAAAACTCAATATTTAATCAATTGTTACCATTGCATATTTTTTACATGACAACATATAGGGGATGTATTAATAGCTATAAAATTACGTAAATCTTTTTATAGTATACCCAACATTTTTCTATAAGCTTGAATTTTTAAAAGATAAAGTCATTCTAAACTTTTTGAAGTACACATGGACGGAAATAATAGAAAATATTTACTTTAAAATTAAAATATTATGTATATAGACGTTTTTTACCATTCAATTGAAACTAGCATTAATAGAATAATAAATTTATTGAGAAAATTGTGGAAATATTCCAATTCTAATTGTGTCACATTCTAATTTTTAAATTAAGGTTAAATTTTGAGAATTATTATTAGCATTTGTCATTAACAATTAAAAATGAAATAAATATCATACTACTTAATCCACTCATGTGTGTGTCACACAATTTAAAGGAAATTAAAATTTCCTTCAAGATAAAGGATATGTTGGAAAAGTAATAGAATCTATAATCAAGGATATATTATCAGCCATATTGAAAACGTTAATTAATGATAAGTGTTGTTCTTAGCAAATGATTCAGTAAGAATTTAGATTCTAGTGTTCCTGATATAGCTATCCAAATAAAACATGGCAAAAATTAAAACCTTTTCTATATTTTCAGGTTATATTAAAAACAAAAAAGATCATTTAAATATTAAATTCTTATTCCTTTTGTGATTTCTCACTGTTAGTATGAAATCAACTTTAATTTTTCTTGTCATTATAAAAGTATAATTTTTATCTCTTGAGACTCTTATCACACTCTAAGAAGTTAAATGTGTGAATTGTTACAAGAATAAAAAATAAAAACAGAATGACTTCCACTACATTCCATAGTCTATCTATCGTGGTGGGTTTGCGTTTAGAAAGGCAAAGGCACAATAGTCCAGGGGTGAAACATCAAGGAACATCGCAGGAATATGTTGAATAAGTATATATGCAATACCTGTATTAGTCTTCATCTTTTTCAAGGAATGCAGTGGTAGTTTTTGAAGTTAAACTATGACAGTTTTTGAAGTGATAGTTTCACTCTTTGAAAGTTATTGAGATAAAGAAGTAGAATTTCTTCTGTAAATACTGGAAGTAAAACCTATGTATGATGTGTTGAGTAATAATATGATGAGATGATTTTAACATTTTTTTTCACTATTCCTATTTTTAAGTTCCCATTGTAGGAGAAACCTGCGACAACCATAAACTCCATACTGAAGCCTTCTTAACATTAACGGAGCAAGGCTTGTACATTTTTTTCTCATCATTTTCTATAGTAAATAGACATTTTAGTTGCTATCATTTAAGTAAACCCATGATTCATCAACAGTTACAATGTTTTTTCATATATATCCTGCTAAATGCTTTTCATACAGGATTCTACAAAATGTTTTACGTTGAACCACATGTCTCGGCAAAAGCTGGTGAATATTATGTTTTTTAGCTTTTTTAAGTTGTAAATCTTGGTTTATTATTTTATTTATTGTAGTTACAGATGTATCTAAAGGCTTTGCAATTGATTTCTGTGTTAGCAGATTTTCTCTTGTTACCAGCGATTTCACTTTAGAGACATTTGAAACAGTGCGTACTTTTTTTCGGATATTCATCTGGAGTCTTTTTTTCATGCAGAAATAATGATAGACAGTTTCTGCGTGTCTGATTAATAATGTTGCTTATTTTGCATTTAGAAATCTTAATACCAAGCATTTCACACGGTTTTTTATTCTAAAATAAGAATATTTTTCTTTGGAAAGCGTAAAACATGGCCTTCAATCTACATCTTGTTTACATGCGACATTTTGAAAGAAGAATGAATTTAAAAGTAGAGACGATATTTCTCATTTCAAATAATAAGCTGTAGTCAAAAAGTTTTACTCTAAAACATTTACTTTTTTAAATTCTTTATCGAAATTGTTCTAAAAATGTGTTAATATTCTCTGTAGCACTGATTAATATATTGTGTGAAACAGGTGATTAAACGAGTGAAACATGTAAATTATATTTTAACGTTCTAATGGATGATGAAAATAAAGATAATGGGTCTTTTATTTGATCCCAATTCCACGACGTTTAAGAAGTAATGTATAATGAAAAATGTAACTGGTCTTTATATGTGCAGCTCTGAATTAGTTAGGGTCATCAAACAGAAATGATAGAAAATATTTGCAGCCATTATATTCCTAAATATTTTCCTGAATTTTTTCTAGAAATGAAAGTTGGGGGTCACATGATCCACTTTGGTATTGCCTTGTTCCATTCCAATGAATGTCATTTGGTATATTTAGTTAATAGAGATTAGATACCTAAATGAACTTTTAAAGTGTAATCACAACACCGAAATTTACTGTTCAATAAAGCTGGATATCAAACTTGAGATCTTTTCATTTAAAATGCAATCTTATTACAAAGCAATAGTGAGTTTTTATAGGTTAGAAAATGGTTATATAAAAATAAGTTAAGCATATATATAGAAGAGCAAAAACTGATTGAGACTAGACAATTTCTTGCCAAAATTAATTTAAGCGCTAATTGTAATAATTATCTGCATTAAATATACGGATAAATAAATGAATATATCAGATATAATTGAAAAAAAAATCAAATTTGAAATTTCATTGAATACCTTTTTAAGAGAAAATAGTGGAAGACATTTTTAATCTTCATTAAATAAAATTTTCATTAAACTAATCTCATCAATATGTGATCAGAGATATTCCCCTTAAGTTTATTTTTCGTTCTCTTGGTATTTTCAATTTTTTATAATAAAGAAAATATTTTTTCTGCTGATATTATAAATATGTTTCTTGTTCCATAACTTTTAAGAATAGGGAACTGTTTCAAAAAAATTAATAAGCAATACATAGATATAAATTGATCATCCAAAATGTTTATTGGAGATTTTATTACTATTCATACTCTAAAAGAAAGTCATTTTGTATCTAGTTGAAAAATAACATAAATATATTTTAGATCGAGGGCTTAAAATAAGCATTTAGGTATCAGATGACTTTAAAATAAACTCACAACGAACAAAACTGTAATTTAATTTTGGAATTCTGTCCTTGTTACAACCAAACTACATGAATGAACAAAATATGAACATATTTATAAATAATGAAAGTAATTTCAAATATTTTAACTCTATCCCGGCAAAACAAAAACAATTTAATTTTTTACGCATATGAATATAAAGTTTTTAAAAGTGAATTCTGTTTTACAAAGTGTCTTAGAAACTTTACATTGAAAACTACCAGACATTGTAAAATGTTCTTCAATTATAAATTTGAAGTTAACAGAATTTTTATTTCAGTTACTTGTTTAAAAATTCTAAAAGAAAATTTAATAAATTAGATTATATATTGCTTTATTTAATCATACTAAAATTATTACTAATCAGTTTATAACTTAATTATAAGGTTATATCTTTATATTTTACAAAAATAAAGTTTCTCTCCAATATAATTCTGAAAAAGTTTTATTCTCTGGTTAGTTTATAGTGAAACTATCTTAGCTGTCTACCTCCGGCCACAGGAAATAAATCTATTCGGCAGAAAGGAATGTACCACATTCTAAAGTTAGAAAATATCTTAAAGTTACATCTTGAAATATATTCACTAAAAAAAAATTTCTAAATCCCACCAATGAGACCTTCTCCAACTTTTGTTTGGAATTTTTCTCAACTTTCTTCTTTTCTTTACCGAAATAGAAGAAAAGTTAATACTCTTTAGGTATCTGGACAACCACGGACACAAACTTATTTATATAGGCTTTTTAAAAATATATATTATATTATTTAATCTACATCAATAGATATGATAGACATTAAATATTCAAATATTGTCATTTATATACACAATAATCAATTACAGCATAACTGTTAATGATTAAATATTTACAGTTTATATTTAAAGATTAAATGTCTTATCAACATATAAATGCATATTTATAAAACATTGTGCGGCCAGTGGGTCCTGAAGAAGAGATTAAAATGACTCACCCCCTTTCTGTAGCGAATTTCCCTTTGTTGTTCTGAACCGTTGCTTTCCTTTTGTAAGACTCTTCTTTTGGTTAGGCCTGTGCTTCACTGCTCAATTCATCTTTATCTGTGAATCTCTGAATATCTGTATGTCTGGATATCTGCATATCTCCATGTCGGAATACTGGATGCTGAAAATCTGCATGCCGGAATGGTGTTCGGAATCTCCGTCCTCGCTGGTGTCATCCTTTCAAATCATATCATCATCTGTGAATTCTGAATTCTGAAATCTGAATTCCGAAATCTGAATTCTGGATTCTCCATCTTCAACTCCTTAACTTTTATTGCCTTCATCTCTCCTCCCATTTTCTTCTATTGGATATTTTCTTGTATCTCATCGGTGTTAGGCTTCCAGGGAATGGTCAGAAATCTCCCCTCCAAAACCCTTGATTGGCCACACACAAACAAAAAGGAGAATATTTTAATTTCATATGGACCACCCATACATCCCAAAGGGAAAAGGACCCTGGGATGGAAAACTGCAATAAACTTTAAGTGCAGTTTTCGGGTGCCACTTTGAAATATATAGTTTTATTTCTTTATTACCCTTGTCTCTTTATATTACAATTTTTATGTTTCCTTTCTTTTATATTTTACAAAACTACTGCCGAGAGGAATTGTTACAGAATTTATTTACAGTAACATCTGTTTCCTCTGCGGCTCCTTTTATGTCGTTTGCACTACGACAAGTATAGTATCTTTTTTTTCAATAAAATGTTTAGTTTTGTACGATAATCACAAAGAATAATTCTAAGTGCTTTCATTTTTTATCACTAATTTCAGTCTTTTTTTTCCTAGAAGCAGAAATATTTCTAATTATTTTAGTTATGTGTTCAAATTAACCTGACCAATGAAATCCCCATTAAACCCTATCATTAATCGATTTATCTGAATTTCTTAGGGAGTATTTAGTAAATAATCTTACACATAACCGTTTATATTACACTCGAATCTGATTTCATTATTTCCGGTAATCAAATCACTTTCAAAATTAATTGTGCTCATATATTCCAGTAACATTTTTAGAAAAATTGTTGAATTTATTTTTAAAAAGAATACTTATAATCTATTAATATATAAATAAGATTTAGTGATAGAAATACAACAATTCTTCAACTGCATTATTACACTATTCCTATCTGAGGCTGAGTTTAAGTGTAAGCAGCTTATTGACTCATTTCTAGGCACTGGAATACATTATTCTCCAATGGATTCCGGACTATTGCGTCCATGGTAACGAGTACTCATATTTGTTGGCCAAAGAAGCTTCAACGTTACATCCATCTTGTCTCTCCATCCCTCCTAAAATGTTAAACAACCTCTAAGGAACAATATGCAACAAAGAAGAATTTCCTGTCTTCAAGACTTGGACTTGCCTTCTTAATAATCTGATTCTAATGAACTTACTCCTACCCAGAGTTGAAGGAGTAATGTCTTTTAGAACCAACTTTAGTCTCATCTTTTCAGGATAAGACTTACCAATTCTCCACTTTGTCTTCTCTGCAATTCTGAGCCTATGACTATGAACAACATTTTAGTTGCCCTTTTCTTCTTGATAATCATTGTTCTGAAACTTGTGTAACTTTTTCTCATTGTGATGTAGTCACCGAATTGTATTAGACTACAAGGCGCCTTGTCTTCGAGAGAATGTAATTTGTTGGGCATAATTAAAAAAAAAAAAACATAAGTATTATTTCACTAATTTAAGAACTTAAGCATGGAATAGAATATTCATAAGAAATCAGAATTATTCAATCCTATAAGCATTGCATGTAAATAAGAAAAAAAATGAGTCTAGAAATTTAATACGATTCACTTTCCAGACCAACGCGCCATCGTAATTTCTAAAAGATGCATAGAAAACTAGGAGTGCTAGCATATTGACAAGTGTATTAAAGCTGAATTACCAAATATAATTATTTATCTAATTTGTATCATCATTTTCATATTACTTCATTATTATTGAATCAATTCCAACCAAAGAAGACATATATGTGAAAACATTTATCATTCTGTGTCAATCAAAATATCATCTTTAAGTGTGCAAATCTGTTCAGTACCCATTTGTAAATCCTTGGTTAACACCATAATCTGAATAAGGATTCTAAATGGATATAAAACTGGTCTGTAATTTTAAGGATGAGATACTAGGTTAGTTCTACACTATTAAAATGCAGTACTAAGACAATTGCAAGTTGACTTCAGCAATTTCTTTTTTCTTCTGAATAGATGATTATTCATGTATGCATAAAGTTAATACGAATACCTGGATTCCGAAAATATTACTAGGGTATCTAGCATTCTCAGCAAGCGTGATTTTGATTGTAATTTTACTTTTAATTCTTGAAAGTACACTATTTTACATGTTTCTCACGCTTTCTAACTTCAATAATTCCATTAAATTCGAAAACTGTTTTACTGTCAACTGAAATAATGATGAGTTCACCAATGTTATGTCAATTGATTACACACACAAATATCTCAGAAATCCTGGTTAAATAGTAATATTAATGAGTTTGCTAATGTTTTATATTAATATCATCTTACGATTGTAATTTTATATTTTTATTTAGTACTACAGATTGAAGTAATCATATAACTTCTTAAATTTCAGCATTATTTATACCTTTCTATCAGTAAATTTAAGTATTTTACTTTTTGTTAAGAATATCAATATTGATGAATCCTTTTTTTTTCTAACGGTGGGCACTGGGGGATTAACCCTTCGCAACAACAAGACCCGAAACTGCTACTCATTTAGCTTTACCTGGTGAGTATCTGTGAACTAATTCACGCAGTCGAGTAGCATTACCCCCGTCACACCACCACAAACCCGTTTATAGGGTTGGCCACATACATCCATCATCTCAGAAGAAAGGACAAAGAAATATAGAGAGAGAAAGTAAGGAAACACCCATGCCCATACCTGGATCGAACTTGGGACCAACAGTCTGGGAGTCAGGAACGCTAACCACTCAGCCATTAGTTGGCTATATTACTGAATCTAAAAACTAATAAAATTTCAATTCTGTTTACATATTTGCAATCTTCTATTTTGATATGATAAATAAATGTATTTAATATTTTCCAGTTACATCTCATTTCATGTGAATTAAAGCAGAATTATTATTTTTTTTAACTTACCATTAGAATTTTATTAAATGCTTATTATTAAAATATGTAAAAGACTCAAATTATTATGATAAGTATTTCTAAAAACTAATTTATTTTAATAATTCATTGTCACATAAGAAAATTGATGTAAATTACTTATAAATCAAATTTTTGTAATTACACTCGCAATAAGGAATTTTTATCTTTTTTAAAAATTATAAAATTATGTTTTTCCTATATTAATTCTTCATTGAAAAATATATTGCATATTTTGCGTTCGAACCGACTGTAAAAGAAATAAAAAATTAGTAAAATAAATTTCCCTTCAATTCCATTTCTCCCTAAAATATATTCAAATATTAAAACAAATATTATATTTATAATATAGATTTTGACAAGATAATTAATATTCTGAAAGAAATGGAAGAATTTTTAAATTTTCTGACAACAAACATTACTGTGGTTAAAATAATTTCCAGACAAATTTTACTAGTATAATGGGAAAGAAGTAAATAAAGATAAAATGAGAAAGGAAATTTATATTTTCTATCTCATATTTTCATTGATCCACGAATGATGATTCAGTTATAGACTGAGTCTCACGCCTGGGACACTGATTATTTTATCATTTGTATCATGTAATAAATGATGAAAGTTTTGATGGATGAAAGGTATTAAGACTCGGAATGTGATAAATGATTTCCAGCTCATTTTTGTATTTTTTAGCTTTTAATGTAAACATATATTTACGTTCTGATAGATGATTTTGTAAAATATAGAATAAATATTCATTTATGCTTATTTTTTGGAAAATTATGTAGGATCATATATCTTTACTGTAAATATAATGAATCAAAACTGATATTGAATCAACAGCTCAAATATTTTACATTGACATCTTGACTTTATTAGAAAACATATTTTCATTCAAACTAATAGGTTCTATACTTTCTGTACTTCAAATTTATTAATGTAATTATTTTCCTATGATGCATACTAAATCAGTTTAGCTTAAAATTATCATTTTAAGCCATGTCTTTTGTCACTTGGAATTTTATTTTAGAATATATTTCGGAAAATATTAAAATAAATTTTAGTGGAAACATTTTCTGTAAATGTCAGCTAAATTATTCTTTTGCGTATTTTATTCTGAAAATACTCTTATCAAAAATGTCTTGTGAAATAGATAAAATAATTAAATTATCCATTTGATGAATGAATAATTGAAATTTTAATAATTTGGTAGTAATAAATGAGTTATAGAAGAAGTAAATGAAAAAACATTAATATAAAATAATTGTTTCAAGAGTATATTAGGAATGAAGCTTTCATACGACTAACAAGCTTGTAATAATAAAGGAAATACACATTGTGAAATTAAAATTTAAGCATATTTCTTAAAGTAGAATTTAAATATTATGTTTTTTAACTACTATAAATGTCTCAGATTATCAAAATTTTACCTTTTAATAAAATATCCTCCCATTTTAAAATTTTAGGAGCAAAATTTTAATATCAGCTTAATATTTTTATTTATTCTTAATATTCAAATTAGAAAAAAATTATTATGTAAAATTTCTGAAAAAAAAATAGAAAAGTTACTATGATAATTTGTACATATTACGTATAGATAAAACGTTAATATTTTATGTATAGTACACAAATATGCACTAAGAGCGAATTATTTATACAAGTATGCATGTAACTTTTCTAGTTTTATCTGCGTACAATTCTGGAAAATTTGTAGTATTATTATAACAATCTTTGAAAATCAAATTATGTGGTTACATTAACATCAATATATGAATGAAGTAACAAGAATTTTAAAACATTTCTTAAGATAAGATAAGATATATAATATTGATTCTATAAAATGATTGAATTAGATAATATGTATATAAATATCATTTAACTCTTATGAAATTAGAAAAGACATGATAAGTGGGTAATATTTTATCAGCATCCTTATGATCTTTTTACTCTCACAAAAATTAATGTTTTATAATTTGTTGTCTCAAATTTCTTAAGACAACAAATCATGTGAAACAAACAATGTCTAACATCTTTCCCTCAATTATTAAATATTTCAGAAGCACACTCTCACTTATTAAATCTGATTCAATAAAAAGACTGGTTTTCAATATATATTGAACGCGTGGTAATCAGAGGTTTGTTATTTTTAATAAAAATGGTACTCATATTGAAACTTAAAATTTGTTGGTTGTCCATTTTATTAAATAAGCTCACAGAACTTCACAATTTAGCTGAAAGATTTGGGAAAGCCACACATTTTACTTCTCAAGAGTGTAATTAGCTGTATTTAAATTTCCCTAAGTGTCAATAATCATGTGCTTTAGCCTCATTAGTTCAATAATTTTCTGAAGACGAACTCTATTCACGGGAGAGGATATTAATGTATTAATATCTTTATTATATAATCAAAACACATCTTTACCCTTTCAAAATTTTGAACATCAGTAGAAACTGAAAGCAGTTCTATTGAAATATAATTTGAATATTACAGGGTTTAATAAATTCTCACAATCTTGACATAAATTTACATTTCTTTAACCAGAACATTTTACTTTCTTTGGTGAAGTACTACTATTTCTAAGAAGAATTTGTTCAATCTTGTGAATATTTACAAATTTCTTGGCTAATAAGCAGTATTTACGTACATTCTTCTGTCTTTTAAATGTAAGGCTCTTGTTTTTGTAGATTCTATTATACTTATAATTTCATTAAAATATAGTGCATATATTAATAAAAATAATTCACCGAACGAAAAAAGAACAATTTTTGAATCTCATTAATTATCACACAAATATAAAATAATAAATTAAAATATTAATTGTGACATAAAATTTCTTTCGTATGGTCATTTCAGTCATTTCCTTCATTCATATGGTTTTCCTCCTACTAATTTCCCTATACTTTTGACACACTGCCTTTTATTCAGGTCTAAATTCAACATACTTTTAAACAGTTTTATATAATTGATAATTGTATTGGTTTTAAATTTAATTTTTTAAAAGCTTTAGTCATCATGCAGTAAAGTTAAATTTCCTTATAATTTAATACAAAATATTTTATATACTCATAAATTTCGTTATCATTAGATATGATAAGGTATAAAATTTTTAAGTACGAGTTAAACATAGCTTATTCTTCATATAAAATAAAGTTTTCAAGGGTACTTTATTTTCATATTTCATTAAACGTAGAACAATCCATCAATAAAAATTTTATGGATTATAGTTTTTATAAAATTATTAAAAACATTACATTCATAAAAGTTACTTTTAACCACATGTAAATTTAAATTTTGTAAACAAAATATATATTTTTTAATTTAAATCAGGTTTCAAACATTTGTTCAACTTAAAAATAATATTAAATTATTTATGTTCGCTAAGCGAATATAGTTTAAGACCTTTTGAAATTTTGGACTTTTCTTGTGTAGTTTAGTTCTAATTAGAAAAGAAACACAGTAGAATCATTTTTGCCATTACAAATATATTTCGTCGACTATTGGCGACAGATATAGCTATATAAGATAATAGTAAATATAGAAATTCTTGATTAAAATACTTTATATGAATATATGTTTAAATAAAGTAAACTGAGCTATTCTGTATAAAAGAAAAGCAACAGGAAATAAATGAAACATAAATATATGAAAATATTTTAATAGATGGTTTAAAAAGTAATCGTAAATAAAATTAAAATTTTATTTGAACTATATTGCTAAACTTTGTGGCTAAAGTTGATAATAATCCATCATAAATAAATACTAGATAATACAATTTCCAGAAAATAACATAATTTCAAATGAAGGTCCTCTATAGGAAATACGTATGTGTTTAATAAGTATTATGTATAATTATTATATATAAATGGGAAATAAATATTACGATGTGATTAAAAATTAAATATGAAGACAAGAAGTGTTAAAGCAATCTAGCAAAAATAATCTAGCTTTTTATCACTCGCTAATAATTTTAAAACATATTTTTTAAATTTCGAACTTAAAATAAGTAAATTAAATGTTATTTGAATTGAAATATAATATATTGGTATACTTTTTATAGTAATTTTAGTTTAATTCTATTGAAATTAATTGATTTTATAATTCACTGCTTATAAATGAAAACATTATTTTGCAATTAAATTTTGCTCGTTTTCTAAAATTATCCT